>CABHPR010135075.1:36265-49269 GCA_902168415.1 Peromyscus melanophrys
AGGAAGGAAGGAAGGAAGGAAGGAAGGAAGGAAGGAAGGAAGGAATTCTTTTGTTTGCTTGTTTTGATTATTTTCTCTTTCCACAATCACTATCAAGATACAGGTTAACAAAAAGGATTTTCTTATTTCTCTGCCTAGTACATTAGGTTGTTCAATAAGAATTTGTCAAGATAATAAACATATATATGGATTTGCATTCCAGTTCTGTTCCACTATTACAAGGTGTGGTGGTTTGAATGAGAAATATCCCACATAGCCGCAGGTATTTGAACACTTGGTCTCTAATGGTGGAACTGTTTGAGGAAGTTTAGGAAGTATGGCTTTGCTGGAGGAAGTATGTCACGGTGGACTTGCTTCATTTTGTGCTTATGTTTGAAGATGTGAGATCCTAGCTGCCTGCTCCTGGAGCCATGCCTGCCTGCTGCCATGCCTCCCCACCATGATGGACCCTTATCCCTCTGGAACCATAAGCCCAAATAAACTCTTCCTTCTATAAGTTGCCTTGGTTGTATGTAGTATTTGATCACAACAGAAAAGTAACTAATACACAAGGTAACATAAAGGACATGATTTGATAGGCCCCATAAGTTCTTCTTTGCCTCTTCAGCATATGGCAGTCTAGGAATATTGTGTTTGATGGCAGCAAAATTACCATCCTTGCCTTTGTGTTCAGATGATCATCTCTGCATGCTCTCTTTTTCTTTCTTGCTCTTTCAAGAACACACCATTCCATTTAAGATTCACTATAAACCCAGAATGATTTCATATTGAAATTCCTTGATGTATCTGCAAAGACTATTTTCAACATGATGATACATTCACATCTGCCCAGGATTATGAATGAGCAATTCAACTCATCACTGAGCTAATTAAAGCCTGTTTCTTAATGCAATTATATCCCTTACTGAAGAGATTCTGTTCTTGGAACTATTAGAACCACTAGTTAATGCTACATGCCTCAAGAAACACTGTATAAACGTTAGGTAATATGGAAAAGAGAATTTCTACATTCCACCCCAATAATAGAGAGGTGACAGCTGAAATATGGACAATAATCATTTCCAGAGTAAAGAATTAGGAATTTATTTTTTCTAAGCTGCCAGTGTCTCCCTTGGGAGTAGTGAATTCCTTATATGCCTAGGCAGTGTGGTAAATTTTCTGGGTGTGTGTGGTAGATTTTTTATAATGTTGGTTATCAATAACTGGTTGGAGAAATGACTTTTACATATGCATTTGATATTAAAAGGATTTAGCAGCAAATCATTCCACATCATTGTTGAGAGACATTTGGAAAAATCAAGCTTGTTGGATCAGTTGCTATGGGAGAAATTTAAAGACAAGTATAAAGGGGAAACTTGGAAGCTCTTGGGAAGAGCTGAGATATTATGTCCACTTTTTATTTTTAGAGAAGTTATTTGGAGATAAGACAACTATTCAAAGAACTGTACAGAGTTAGAAGTGAAGGCAAAAATCTGTCAACTTGACTTAATTAAAAAACACCTGATGGGCCAGGTGGATCTTTGTGAGTTCAAGGCCAGCCTGGGCTACCAAGTGAGTTCCAGGAAAGGCGCAAAGCTACACAGAGAAACCCTGTCTCGGAAAAAAAAAAAAAAACCGATAGGTTAGTAAAGCACATTTCTCAGTGTCTTTGTGATGGTGCTTCCAGAGAACTCGATCATGAGGGTTTTGTCCTGGCAAATGGATTGGTTCCTTGATAGCATTACAGGGATGTGGTAAAAAATAAGAGGTGGGGCCTACTTGAAGGTCCCTGGGGCAGGTCTGTCCTTGGGGTATCTTGCCCTAGCTCTTTCTCATATTCCTTTTTCTTTGCTTCCTGGATGTCAGGATGATACTTTATTCTGCCATGCCCTACACACCACGATAAATTGATGCCCGTGAAACCATGAGCCAAAAAAATTATTCATCTTCTTAATATTTATGATAGATATCTTTATCATATTAACAAATTTCCTAGCCCATGGTACAAATGGGTTCCTTTCTTTAGACAAATACACATAACCAACAAAGTTCTGGGACTTTTAACAGAAAAACATGTCTGCTAAAGCATGGCTTCCTACTGGGAATCATACTTACAGAATCTAGCAGACTGCTAGTGACATTAAAACCTTTTACCTTCAAGTGACTTCTGGTCATGGTTTTGATGACAGAAATCTAAAACAAAGTCAACACCTTACTGAGACTTGGTCACAAAGAAATAGAAAACCTAAACAACTCAATGAGTAGTAAAATTGATTTTATAATACATAACAACTGTTAAAAGAGCCCATCAACAACAGGTGAGTTCACTGCTGAATTCAAATGTTTAAATAAAAGCTAACAGAAATGATCAAATTATCCCAAAATTTGAGGAATAAGAAATTCTTTCAAATTCAGTTTACATGGAAGAATACATATATACACACAACAACCTACAAGCTAACCATTCTTCATGGACATCAAAACAAAATCCTCATCAAAATACTAGCAAAGGACTCCAAAAGCACATCAACAAAAAATACTGTGATCAGTGGGATACATCCCAAGGACCTAAGGATGGTTAGTTTGCAAATTAATAAATGTTATGTATTACATCAATATAATGAAGTTTTAAACACGTGCTCATCTTAACAGATGCAAAAAAAGTATTTGATACAAATTCAACATTTTGATCGATGCCCCAGTTGCAGGCCAGCAGGGAAGATTCCTGTGGGTGGGCTTCTCCACCGACAACCCCCATTGGACATTGCAATCTACACGACCCACTCCCTATCCCAAACTAACCCATCCCTCTGCAACTTCAGCAGCTTCCTGAGAATAGAATCTGCCATCTCTGATGGGCCCAAGAGATGAGTGAATCTTCTACCACCCAGAGAGTCCTACCTCTAGGAACTAGCCCCTGAGGCACAACCTATGCCCCCCACCCCCACCCATTGCTGTCCCAATTGCAAGCCAGCAGGGAAGACTCCTGTGGGCAGGCTTCCCCCACAAACACCCCCATCTGACCCTGCAATCTACAAGACCCACTCTCTACCCCAAACTCATCCATCCCCCTGAGACTTCAGTAACTTCCTGAGACACAGAATCCGCCAGCTCCAATTAGACTAAGAGCTATGATTAGACCAAGAGTGGCCCCCTGAGACACAGACACAGCAAGCACATATTGGACCAAGAGCAGCTCCCTCAGACACAGACCTCTTGAACCTATTGGAGGAAGAGATAGGTAGACACCAGTGCAAAAGTACATACAACGACATAAAGAGCAATATAGCACCATCAGAACCTAGCAGTTCTACAACAGCGAGACCTGAACTTCACAATGTAGAAGCAGCAGAAGCAAGTGACCTTAGTGACCTTAAAAATAACTTTATAAAGATGAAAAAGGCTTTAAAGAGGAAATGAAAAATTACCTTAAAGAAATTGAGGAAATGACAAACAAAAAATTGGAATAAATCAATAAATCTCTTAAAGAAAGCCAAGAAAAAGCAATTAGACCGGTGAAGGAAACAGTTCAAGACCTAAAAATTGAAATAGAAACAATAAATAAGACAAAAACAGAGGGAATGCTAGAAATAGAAAATCTGAGTAAGTGAACAGGAACTACAAATGCAAACATAACCAACAGAATACAAGAGATGGAAGAGAGAATCTCTGGTGTGGAGGATAAAATAGAGTAAATAGATTTGTCAGTCAAAGAAAACACTAAAGCCAAAAAAGTCCTAACACAAAACGTGCAGAAAATCTGGGACACTATGAAAAGGCCAAACCTAAGAATAATAGGAATAGAGGAAGGAGAAGAATACCAACTCAAAGGCACAGAAAATATATTCAACAAGATCATAGAAGAAAACTTTCCCAACTTAAAGAAGGAAATACCTATGATGATAAAAGAAGCTTATAGAACAAAAAATAGACTAGACCCCCCAAAAAAATCCCCGCACCACATAATAATCAAACCATTAAACATACAGAATAAAGAAAGAATATTAAGAGCCGCTAAGGCAAAGGGCCAAGTGACTTACAAAGGCAGAGCCATCAAAATAACACCTGACTTCTCAATGGAGACTCTGAAAGCCAGAAGATCCCAGATAGATGTAATGCAGACACTAAGAGACCACGGATTGCAGCCCAGACTTCTATACCTAGCAAAACTTTCAATTACCATAGACGTAGTACACAAGACATTCCAAGACGAAACCAGATTTAAACAATACCTCTCCACAAATCTAGCCCTATAGAAAGTACCAGAAGGAAAATTCCAACCCGAGGAAGTTATATGCACCCACTAAAACACAGGCAATAGATAACCCCACAGCAGCAAATTCCAAAGCAGGGAAATACACACACACACACACACACACACACACTATCAGCAAAAGATAGCAGGAATTAACAATCACTGGTCATTAATATTCCTTAATATCAATGGACTCAATTTGCCTATAAAAAGACACAGGCTAACAGAATGGATACAAAAACAGGATCTGTTCTTCCACTGCTTACAAGAAACACACCTCAACTTCAAAGACAGACACTACCTAAAAGCAAAAGGCTAGGAAAGACTTTCCAACCAAATGGACTTAAGAAGCAAGCTAGTGTAGCTATCCTAATATCTAAAAAAATAGACTTCAAACTATAATCAATTAAAAGATATCGGGAAGGACATTACATATTCATCACAGGAAAAATCCACCAAGATGAAGTCTCAATTCTAAACATTTATGCCCCAAATACAAGGGCACCCACATATGTAAAAGAAACATTACTAAAGCTTAAATCGCACATCAAACCCCACACACTAGTAGTGGGAGACTTCAACACCCCACTCTCATCAATGGCCAGGTCTGCCAGACAGAAACTTAACAGAAAAATAAGGGATCTAACAGATGTTATGACTCAAATGGACTTAATCGATATCTACAGAACATTCCATCCTAACACAAAAGAAAATACCTTCTTTTCAGCACCCTATGGAATCTTCTCTAAAATCGATCACATACTCGGTCACAAAACAAATCTCATTGGATACAAAAAAACTGGAATAACCTCCTGTATTTTATTGGACCACTATGGTTTAAAGTTAGATTTCAACAACAACAAAAATTACAGAAAGCCTACAATCTCATGGAAATTGAATAATGCTCAACTGAATCACCAATGGGTCAAAGAAAAAATAAAGAAAGGAATTAAAGCATTCCTAGAAAACAATGAAAATGAATGTACAACATACCCAAACTTATGTGACACCATGAAAGCAGTGCTCAGAGGAAAATTCATAGCACTAAATGCCCACATAAAAACGTTGGAGAAATCTCACACTAGCGATTTAACAGCACACCTTAAAGCTCTAGAACAAAAAGAAGCAAACTCACCCAGGAGGAATAGACACCAGGAAATAATCAAGTTGAGGGCTGAAATCAATAAAATAGAAACAAAGAGAACAATACAAAGAATCAGTGAAACAAAGAGTTGGTTCTTTGAGAAAATCAACAAGATAGACAAGCCCTTATCCAAAATAACCAAAAGGCAAAGAGAGAATATCCAAAATAACAAAATAAGCAATGAAAAGGGAGACATAACAACAGACAATGAGCAAATACAGAGAATTATCAGGTCATACTTCAAAAGCCTGTATTCCACAAAACTGGAAAATCTAAAAGAAATGGACAATTTTCTGGATAGTTACCACACACCAAAATTAAGTCAAAACCAGATTAAACAATTTAAATAGACCTATAACCCCTAAGGAAATAGAAACAGTCATTAAAAGTCTCCCAACCAAAAAAAGCCCAGAAGCAGATGGTTTCAGTGCAGAATTCTACCAGAATTTCAAAGAAGAGCTAATACCAATACTCTTCAAATTGTTCCACACAATAGAAACAGAAGGAACATTACCAACTCTTTTTATGAGGCTACAGTTACCCTGATACCAAAACCACACAAAGATGCAACAAAGAAAGAGAATTACAGACCAATCTCTCTCATAAACATTGATGCAAAAATTCTCAATAAATTCCTGGCAAACTGAATCCAAGAACACATCAAAAAAAATTATTCATCGCCGGGTGGTGGTGGCGCACGCCTTTAATCCCAGCACTCGGGAGGCAGAGCCAGGCAGATCTTTGTGAGTTCGAGGCCTGCCTGGTCTACAGAGCTAGATCCAGGAAAGGCGCAAAGCTACACAGAGAAACCCTTTCTCGAAAAAACAACAACAACAAAAATTATCCACCTTGACCAAGTGGGCTTCATCCCAGAGATGCAAGGATAGTTCAATGTATGAAAATCTGCCAGTGTAACACACTATATAAACAAACTCAAAGAAAAAAAATATTTGATCATCTCATTAGATGCTGAAAGAGCCTTTGACAAAATCCAACACCGCTTCATGATAAAGGTCTTGGAGAGATCAGGCATACAAGGAACATACCCAAACATAATAAAGGCAATTTACAGCATGCCAACAGCCAACATCAAATTAAATAGAGAGAAACTCAAAGCAATTCTACTAACATCAGGAACAAGACAAAGGTGTCCATTGTCCCCATATCTATTCAATATAGTACTTTAATTTCTAGCTAGAGCAATAAGACAACAAAAGGAGATCAAGGGGATACAAATTGGAAAGGAAGAAGTCAAACTTTCACTATTTGCAGAGGATATAATAGTATACATAAGTGACCCCAAAAATTCTGCCAGGGAACTCCTAAAGCTGATATACACCTTCAGTAATGTGGCAGGATACAAGATTAACTCAAAAATATCAGTAGCTCTCCTATATACAAATGATAAATTGGCTAAGAAAGAAATAAAAGAAACATCACCCTTTACAATAGCCACTAATAATATAAAATACCTTGGGGTATGTTAGGATCCTGCCCTCACTCTGACACATGTGCAGCTAGGGGTTGCTGTGGGATGTTCTGTATGGCAAATGTGTTGCTCTGATTGGTCAATAAATAAAACACTGATTGGCCAGTGGCTAGGAGGAAGTATAGGCCGGAATAACAGAGAGGAGAAAAGAGCAGGAAGGTGGAAGGAGACACAGCCAGCCGCCACCAGGACAAGCAGCATGTAAAGATGCCGGTAAGCCACAAGCCACGTGGCAAGGTACAGATTTATGGAAATGGATTAATTTAAGCTATAAGAACAGTTAGCAAGAAGCCTGCCACGGCCATACAATTTGTAAGCAATATAAGTCTCTGTGTTTACTTGGTTGGGTCTGAGCGGCTATGGGACTGGCAGGTGAGAGAGATTTGTCCTGACTGTGGGCCAGGCAGGAAAACTCTAGCAACAAGGGGTCTTGCATTTTACGTCATTAGGGGGTGCTGGCGGCTATGTACACATCTTAAAAAGCAGGACATGGACCCCCACCCTCTCTCTCTGCCCTGCTCCCTGCTTCCCTCCCCCACCAGGCCTGGCTCTCCTCTTTCCCTCCCCTCACTTTCCCTCCTAATAAACTTCTAAAAACTACCACTGGGTTCTGTCATGACCGTGACCTTTCCACAAGGTAACCAGTGCAGCAAACAGTGCTGTTCAACAGAACCATCATTTGGTGCCACAACTCAGACAGGAAATTCCACACACTCTCCATCCAGGGTTGAGCATTTGGAACCCTATACCGAGGACCTGCGACTGCCTGCTGCCACCACCGCCACCACCACTGTGTTGGGACCATGCTCGTGACCAGCGCCACTGCGTCTCCCCCCCACCACACATGCTGCCAAGATTGTTGAATTCCCCTGGCGTTTCCCTCAGCTGCAGCCTGAGCTATATTCCTCCCGCCGGACCCTGGTGGGGGTGGGAAGGGGGGTTCCCTCGGGCTGCACTGGCACCAACTCATTCTCTCTCTTGATGAGGAGGTCAATGCTGCCGGACCCCCAGGGGGTCCACGTGCTGCCTATGCTCCCAGCTTTTACTCCTCTCTTGACAAAGGTGGGAGTAACTTACACTGATTCATAGATCCTTCTCCTACCTCAGGGATGCCTGTGACTGGAATCTGATCCTGGTTTGTTATTTTAATTTTTTATTTTTCTCTCCCTGTGCTGCAGCCATGGGACATAGGGGCAGATACCAGTAAATTTGGCTGTTTCAACCCCAATATTTCATGGGAACTATCTAACTTCTGCCAGCAAACGGGCAAATGAAAAGAGTTACTATCCCCAACCTTTCTATCGAAGCTCTGAACCTCACATCCACCCCCTCTCCACTTCTGATTCTTTCTCTGGCACATGCAACCACTTCTGTCTATCTGACTTCTGCTTTCTGCTCTCCAGCATTGGGCGGGCTTTAACTCACCTTAACTCCTCCCACTCATTCTCAAGCTGCCCTGAGAGGCACAGATGGGTCTGAGAGTAGGCTAGGATACATGCAAATAGGTTTACGATCAGTTCACACTCTGCCTCTTGGCTGGTCTTCCTAAACTGTCCTCAAGGCAACAGACACCAAAAAATTCAAGACACAGAGAAAAATCCATCTCTTGTCCCCCAGACCTCCCCAACATAGGACTAAAATTTAAGCATCTGGAGAGCAAGGCTCCTGACCCCAAAGGCAGAAATTTCAGCTGTGGCATTTAAGATGTACCAGGGGAGAGATAAAAAATAGGCCTGAAAACAAAATTGCCAAGTGTTGGCACACGCTGTCCGACTGGCTCCCAAAAGCCGTTGGGTCCCTGTTTTAAGTGCAGGGAGGGGAGGGAAGGCCACACGGGCTAGTGTGTGCCCTTCCAGGCCATCAACTGAGCCTTGTTCAAAGTGCCACCTAGAAAGACAACTGGTCAGATGACTGGACCCAGGCACCAAGGGGCAGGGGGACAGACAAAGACCTCCAGCAGACCTAGGCTTGGCCACAGGCTCATTCACAGGGAACCCAGAATGCATCGGAGTCACTAACCCAGTCCTGGGAGTTTTGGGGTCTCACCTCTCCTCGTTTCCCTATTGTCGGGGTAGGGAGGACAGCCTTACCCTCCCCTCCCAGATTTAATTGCACTTTCAGGGTTACTTAATGGGAAAAGATTTTCCAGCTAAGGTAGGAGCTTTTATTTTATTGCTCCCTCCATGTGCCTCACTCCAGACCTGTCAGCAGTGCTTCTCCTCCTCATGCACACAGACAGGGCCCTGATCTCTGCCTTGTCCCTAATTCCAAAAGAGTGAGTTCTCACCCCACAAGCTTTTCCCTTCCTGGTTCCCTCTTCTAATTAACTGGTCAGCTAATGGTTACAGGATCACCACAGAACTGAAGTCCAGAGATCATCAAGTAAGAAACTGTAACAAGTAAAAGGTATTTACACCCCCAGACCCAAAAGTGTCTGGGCACTGCAAAAACAGACTTTAATATAACCATCTATTACTGTTAAATGCTCTCTACAATTGATAACCTTTGTCTCCTGGATGCTAAACTAGTAAAAGAAACAGGTGCCTTAAATGATCTGTCTCTGATAAAGCTTATCTCAGGTTATGAAAATTAAAAACATGTTCTAATCTCTCTGTCTCTCCCATTAACACTAACCAATATAAGAAGAGTATTAAACACTACAAATGGTCACTAATTTTCTCAAGGCTGCTTCTTAACATGTTCAAAATTTTCCCAAGCTCCAGAAACCAGCTTAAATCCATCTAGACAGGTCAGATCTACTTTCTGTCTCACCAGCATCCTGTCAGACACAAAAGCGGCCAGAGTGCCAAGCCAAGAGGGATGGACAGCTCCAGGGCAGCAGAACATCCCACCATCCCAGTCTACCTCGGAAGGTCCCCTTGCCTACCCCCCAAGAGCCAACTGATGCCCACCATGTGAGCTGGAAGCAGTTTTTCCAGGAAAAACGATGCCCCTATTCGTATTCACTCATATATATATATATATATATATATATATATATATATATATATATATAAAAAAATAAGCAAAAAGTCTGGAATGTTAGGATCCTGCCCTCACTCCAGCACATGAGCACCTTGGGGTCTTGCGTCTTACACCATCAGGGAGCACTGGCGGCTATGTACACACCTTAAAAAGCCTGATGCGGACCCCCACCCTCTCTTTCTGCTCTCTGCTCTCTCTGTTCTGCTCCCTGCTTCCCTCCCCCACCAGGCCTGACTCTCCTCATCCCTTTCCCCCCCTTTCCCTCCTAATAAAGCTCTAAAAAGTATCACTGGGTTCTGTCATGACCGTGACCTTTCCACTCAGTAACCAATGCCGCAACTAGTGCCGTTTATCAGAACCATCAGGGTAACTCTAACTAAGTAAGTGAAGAAGCTAAAACTGTACAATGGAAAAAAAGAAAGCATCTTCAACAAATGGTGCTGGCATAACTGGTTGTAAACATGTAGAAGATTGAAAATACATCCATATCCATCAGCATGTACAAAACTCAAATCCAAGTGGATCAAAGACCTCAACATAGATCCAGTTACACTGAGCCTGATAGAAGAGAAAGTAGGAAGTAGCTTTGAACGCATTGGCACAGGAGACCACTTCCTAAATATAATACCAGTAGCACAGACACTGAGAGCAACAATTAATAAATGGGACCTCCTGAAACTGAGAAGCTTTTGGAGGGCAAAGGACATGGTAAATAAGACAAAACGACAGCCTACCAAATGCAAAAAGATCTTCACTAACCCTACATCTGACAGAGGGCTGATCTCTAAAATATATAAAGAATTCAAGAAACTAGACATCAAAATATCAAACAATCCAATTACAAATGGGCTACAGTGCTAAATAGAGAATTCTCAAAAGAAGAATCTCAAATGGCCAAAAGACATTAAGGTGGGCTGGAGAGATGGCTCAGTGGTTAAGAGTACTGGTTGCTCTTCCAGAGGTCTTGAGTTCAATTCCCAGCAACCACATGGTGGCTCACAACCATCTGTAATGAGATCTGGTGCCCTCTTCTGGCCTGCAGGCATACATGCAGACAGAACACTGTATACATAATAAATAAATAAATCTTTAAAAAAAAAAGACATTAAGGAATTGCTCAACATCCTTACTCATCAGAGAAATGCAAATCAAAATGACTCTGAGATACCATCTTACATCTATCAGAATGGCTAAGATCAAAAACACTGAAGACAGTTTATGTTGGAAAGGATGTGGAGCAAGGGGAACACTCCTACACTGTTGATGGGAATGCAAACTTGTACAGCCACTTTGAGAATCAGTATGGCAGTTTCTCAGAAAATTGGGACTCAATTTATCTCAAAATCCAGCTATACCACTCTTGGGTATATACCCAAGGAATGCTCAATCATACCACAAGTACACATGCTCAACTATGTTTACATCAGCATTATTCATAATAGCCAGAACATGGAAACAACTTAGATGCCCCTCAACCGAAGAATGGATTAAGAAAACGTGGTACATATACACAATTGAATACTACTCAGCAGTGAAGAACAATGACACCATGAAATTTGCAGGCAAATGGATGGAACTAGAAAACATCATCCTGAGTGAGGCAACCCAGGCTCAGAAAGACAAACATGGTATGTGTTCACTTGTAAGTGGATAATAGATGTAAAGCAAAGGATAACCAGACTACAACCCACAGCTCCAGAGAAGCTAACTAACAAGGAGGACCCTAAGAGTGACATATTGATCACCCTGGGAAGGGGAAATAGGTAAGATCTCCATGAGTAAACTGTGGGTGGAGGGGGGCAAGAGAGGGTAGGTGATAGGGTTGAGAACATAAGGGAACAGGATGGTTGAGCTGGAACAGGAATGGAGTGGGAGAGCACTGAAAGAGATACCATGATAGAGGGAGACATCATAGACATCATGGGGATAGGGAGAAACCGGGTGCTAAGGAAGTTCCCAGGAATCCCCAAGGATGACCCCAGCTTAGACTACTAGCAATAGTTGACAGGGTGCCTGAACTGGCTTACCTTAGTAATCAGATCAATGAATATCCTAACTGTCATCATAGAGCCTTTCTCTAGTAACTGATGGAAGCAGATGCAGAGATCCACAGCCAAACACCAGGCCAAGCTCCAGGAATCCAGTCAAAGAGAGAGAAGAGGGATTCTATGAGCAATGGGCATCAAGATCATGATGGGGAAACCTGCAGAGACAACCAAACCAAACTAGTGGGAACTCATGAACTTTAGACAAACAGCTGAGAAGCTTCCATGGGATGCCCAGGACCCACACATAAGATCAGTGGGTGTAGTAATCTCAGCACATGGAGGCTGAGACAGAAAATCCCTGGAGCAGGGACAGACACAGGGGATCCCAGGAACAAGATGTCTAACTGGCCCAGCTGAAACAGAGAGTTCTGGCTTCAGCAAGAGACCCAACCTCAATATATAAGGTGTAGAGAAATGCAACTTCAGACCTCCAAATGCACCACTGCACATGCATGCACCCACATACAAATAAACATGCATACATACATGCACATTCACAAAAGAAAGCTCAAATTAATGAGCCTACCTTATTTCTATATAATTCTGGATCCTCAGCACTCCTGGATGTGAATCAACATATGGAAGACTGAACAGTGTGGATGGAATGATGCAGCTGATTAACTAGATTCAGAAATCCAAGAGATGTTCTCCACAATGGTGCTTTAGAGATATCCTGTAACCTATTAGGAGACCGGGGCTAGATATGAGTTACAAGTGGTCCAGCGGCCCTCAGTAAATCACAACTGTAATATTCTCTATTTTCTGATTTCAATTAACTCTCTTCTCTCCTCCCTCATTCTTCATCTCATTCCCCAATCCCAAAGGGCCTCAAAAAATCTATGACAAAACATATATGAGTTTGCCAATTTTTACCAAGGACTTGTATGGTGGAGAGATTTTACTCACAAAACCCCTCTTAGAAAGGGAGCTGGGCCGGGCAGTGGTGGCTCTCGTCTTTAATTCCAGCACTCAAGGCAGAGGCAGATGGATGTCTGTGAGTGTGAGGCCAGCCTGGTGTACAGAGCAAGTTCTAAGACAGGCTCCAAAGCTACACAGAAAAAAGGGGAGAAAGAAAGAAAGAAAGAAAGAAAGAAAGAAAGAAAG
>CABHPR010135076.1:0-10430 GCA_902168415.1 Peromyscus melanophrys
CAGGAACAAGTAAATGAGGACTTCCCCCATGCTCTCCCAGGTTTAGTATTTGCTGCTGGGATTTGGCACAAGTGGATTTCCATTTGGATCTAGACAACCTTCACAGCCATAGAGTGATCTCTGAAACAAAGCAGGGAGGCTTCCGGGTTGGTGGTACTCAGAGGGGATGGGGAAGCCCTGGGCTTTGTCCTGGGAATCTCCATGTGCTGTTCCCGCTCATCACATGGGGAGTGCTGTCTTGACTCTTGTGAAGAAGGGTGCTGGGAAATTTGCAAGCTGAAATGGGGGCTGTGGGAGCCTGTAGGCCCGAACCCTTTGCCTGAAGGGTCTTAACGAACTCTGCAGTGGGTGTCAGAGCAGGACTGGATAATGTGGACTCAGCTAGTGTCACCAATGTGGGAATCCAGTAGCTCTTGGGAACAGAGACTTGGCATCAACAAATTCAAAAACATTACAGGTGTCACGCCCATGGGTCCTGTGTGTTCATGTCAGATCATCATCCTAGCATTTCAGAGGGATTGACACTGTCCCTTACCTGCTCTGGGGAGGAAGCTGAGGCCCAGAGGCCAGGACCCTCAGCTCTGTCCTGGGATCTGAAGTAGTCACTACCAGGAGGGCACATACGGCAGCCTGGCTTACCTGCATGCATCAGAGCACACCTCAGTATATCTGAATGTCCAGATGAGCAAAGGCTGAAGCACCAAGGGAGCCATAGCTGGAGGCCTGGCCAAGGACCTAGGGCATGTTGTAAATATGAAACACTATGGTGATATTGATGGCCAGGTTAGAGCACAGACACGCACAGTGGCTCCAGGAGCAGATTTTGTCCTTTTTCGGGTAGAAAGAAGCCTGCTGTATAGAAGGGATCAGATACGAGGTCCAGCCATGCGCTCCCATTCCTCCTGGACCCGCCAGCCTCTGCCTGGTTGGCTCTTACACTGGGCACTGACCTTTCTACTACCCTGCAGTCACAGGCTCTCCGAACAGCCAGGCTGCCACAGAGCCCTGCCTCCTGGGACTGGCATCACTGTTGGTTTCTGGCTTGGTCCAGCGTCTCTCAGGCAGAGACCCCAGCAGGTGCCCAGGGAGGGCAGCCCTGGTGACATTTGCTTCCTAGGTCAGCTGAGGTCTCTCCTCTGTGGTGGTGCTGAGACAGGGACTCCAGGTCATAGTGTGGGTGGCAGGAGCCCTCTGTTTCCTGTCAACAGAAAGCCACATCAACACAGAGATAGGTTGGAGATGCAGCCTAGGAAGGTGTTGTTCATTCCCAGGGGAGACTCTATATGAATTTTGGTTGGTTGTTCCCCTGACAGGCCACTGGAACCCAGGGGTGACACCTGACTTGGGCACATTCAGACCCCAGTTTCAGAAAGAGGCTCCCTAACCTCTTGTTAGCCCACCCCACCATGGGCTCACCCCACCAGTGGCTCACCTCTGGGCTCCTGACCCAGGTTTGCTAGCCTCAGGCCAGATGAGGACATGCATGAGGTGACTCTGCTCCTTGCACTGTCCGGCTGTGGAACCAATCTGGCGAATGGAAGTCTCTCGCCTGCCCTCCCAGTGTGAAGCCCACAGAGAAGGGGGCCTCCTTAAAGGACCGCTGCAGAGCTGGGGAGGCGTTGCCAGTAAAGTGCTTCCTTTGCAAGCTTGGGGACCCGAGTTCATCCAGTCTTCAGTACCCACATATAACGCTAGGCATGGTGGTACAGCCTTGTGATCCCAGTGCAGCAAGGTGGAGACAGGTGGAATCCCTGGAGCCTGCTAGGTGCCTAGTCTAGTTGGTGAGTTTCAGGCCAATAAAAAAACTGCTCCTGAGGGACCCTAACAAGACCTCTGACCTACACACACACACACACACACACACACACACACACACACACACACACATGCACGCAGAGGGTTGGAGGGAAGCCAGCCTATGCTGTAACTCTTCCAGAGATCTGCATCTGAATTTCACTGTTTTGGAACCACACAGACATTTAGAACGTCTCTACTCAGACATCAAGATGGCTGCAAGCTTGGGGAATCTGAGGCCTGCTGTCCAGTGGGCCCCTGGCAGCTCCTCCTTCAATGAGTTCCTAGATTCAAGCATATTCAAACCATGACCCTAGAATCCTGGTCCTTGGAGCTCCAAGAAAGGGAAAGGGGTTGAACCAGCCCTCCAGCCCCATCAGTTAGACCCCTTCTACCTATAAGCACCACAGGACCTAGGGACCCAGACTATGCCATGCCTGTGTCCTCAGTGGTGACAGCCCCTGGGCTGTGCAGCCGCCCCTCAGCTGCTACAGAGCCAGCCACCAGCCTCCAGAGCTGGTCCACACACTGACGCAACTCGGGTTTATTTTAGACCAAAGCCTCCTGTTTGGCTCAGTCCAGCGCATTTGAACTTTAATAAAGCAAAGACTGACAAGCCCAGCCTCCCTTTACAGGCACTTCCAACATACGGGCGAAGCTTGGCCTGTATCGGGCAGAGGCTGGGAGCAGGGCCTCTGGGCTGATGCTTCCAGCAGGCAAGAATGGGCTTGGCCAGATGAGTACTTGGGCTGGGATTGCTGGCCCAGGGAAGCAGGACAGGCCCTGCCTAGTGGCCTGGGTCTGGTACTGGAGGTATCTGTGTGAGTCAGTGGTCACGTGGACACCTGCAAAGGGTGAGCTATGTTTCCACTCTGGTCTAAACATATCCTTGAGTCCCTGGCCAGTCCCCTTGTCCCCCCATAGTTTACCTGAACCTATCTGTCTGCCTGTACTTGCCACACTCACCAAACAGTTCAGAATCCTCCAAAGCCTGGCTGCAGACCAGCCTGGGCTTCCTGGCTATTCACTATCTTTCTCAAGAACCACTCCCTCAAAGGCAGGGCCACACATCACATGTCTCCTGACTTTAACCTCAATGTCGGCTAACAGACAAGAGATGAGCCAAGGCAGAGGATGGGTAGATGGAAGGTGGAAGGGGGTGGGGTAACTGACAGGTGATAAATAGATGGACCTATCGAGGGATGGCAGATGATGGAGGGGGCCTGAGTGTATTGTGGGAGGCTCCCTCTGCTGTGAGTACCGCCCGCCCACCCCAAGTGCCTGCCTTCTCTCAGTCAGCCAGTTCAGTGTGGACAGGGAGGGAGGAAGGACTGGGAGGGCCCCTGGTTGAGTCCTAGGAGTGGTGGCCTCAGTCAGTGTTCTCATCTGGGAGCATTCAGTTCCAGTCCAACCCTTTTCCATCTGTTAAGCTGGTAGCCTGGCCTACCTGGATGGGATTGTCTTCACCTCTGCTGGTCCAACATAGCTCCAAGGTCTGAAGTGCCCTTGCTGAAGCTGTACCAGGACCAGGTCCCCATGCATAACAACAGCCCCAGACCAAACACTACACACACACACACACACACACACACACACACACACACACACACACACTTTCTGTGCTCTTGAGAGTGTCCTGGGGTCTGCTGAACAGTGAGCTGCAAGTGAATATGAGTTATAGGAAAGGATGGTGTGCTAGGGCTGAGTCACCGATTTGTGACCTCCCTGAGGTCTCCAGGGCTCAGTGGTGCCTGTGGGAAGGCCACCTGGTTGGAAGGAGAGCCCAGACTGTGGGGCAGTTGCTGGCCTGGGTCCCACTCAGCTCAGCTGTGAATGTGTGTCTTAGCCAGGGCCTAAAGCAATTGAACTAATGGGGGGAGGGGGGAAGGAGTACATGTGTGTGTGTGTGTGTGTGTGTGCGTGCGTGTACGTGTGCGTGTGTGAGAGTGCATGTGCATTTGTGTGTGTCCATGCATGTGTGTGTGCATGTTCATGTGCGTGTGTATGTGTAGGAGATTTATTAGGCTGGCTTACAGGCTGTGGCCAAAGAAGGCCCACAATGGCTGGGAACCTGGTAGTTGTTCAGTCCTGGATATCTCAGTGGTCCCAGTCTGAAGAGCCTCTGCTCTCCAGTCTGTTGGAATCCAGAAGTAGGTTCTAATATCAATGGTGGGGGAAAAAAGACAGACAGGGACTGCAGCAGGCCGGAGAGATGAACTTGCCCGTGAGAGTGAGGGCAAGCAGGCAAAAGGCAAAGCTCCCTCTTGCCATGTCCTTTTATCTGGACTGACACCAGAAGGTGCCACCCAGACTTGGGGTAGGTCTTCCTGCCTCAAATGATCTGAAATCTCCATGCAAGCATGAAAAGTCACCCCTCTGGGCATGCATGCCAGCAGTTGGGCACTGCATGCAGAGCCCAGGGCAGGCTGGACTCACATACACCCCCAGTGCACACTCTTGCACAGTGAACAAACCAGCAGGGCCACACAGGACAGCCCTACCTGGCAACCACTGGAAGTCTACTCAGCTCACACAGAATGGAAGCTGTGCCTTGTGGGGCTGACATGCTTCTGAACGCACCTGTTACCACATAAACGTGCATTTGGCAAGCCCTGGGATCTCACAGATGGCGGGAGATCCGGAGAGGTTTCATGGCCCTTCTGGCCAGATGAGTCAGAGAGAGGAGGACCCAGGATAGAAGAAAATGGTCAGAGCCCCACACCCATGTTCTAGAGCTGGACACTCAGCCCAGGGTCACAGCCCAGGCGCATGACGGTACACCCACTTCCCTGGCCAGCCTCAGGGTTAAGGCTAGGGTGAGGGAATTACAAGGTGGAAAGACAGACACTGGCCACAGCAGGCTGCGAGGGCACCAGTGTGGAGCAAGTGGCCACGTGAGGCAAGCTGTGCCCAGCCCCAGAGCTGGCACCTGTGAACTTGGTAGGTCCTCAGTCAGAAAAGTAGATCCACCCAGAGGGACAGAAGGTGTGTAGGCACGTATGTAGTGCACATACATACATGCAGGCAAAATATTCACATGTATAAAATAAAAATAAAATAAATCTTAAGAAAAAAAAAAAGACCCCAGTTCATGGGATGTTTCAGCCCACATTCAGGGTGAGTCTTCCCTCCTCAGTCAGCCTCTCTGGAAATGTCCTCCTCCTAGACATGCTCAGAGGTGTGTCTCCCAGGTGATTCCAAATCTAGTCAGGTGACAATGAGGATGAACCATTACACCATGTTCCAATGTGGCCTGCATCACTTCCACATTCCAGACAACTCTGTAAATATCATGCACATGAGCTCATAACATGTGTGTGTGTGAGGTCATGGGAGAGGCAGAAATGTGTCATCTGCCTTGTGAGGGAAGACCTAGACATTTGCCACACATGTGGGCCCGACAAGTTCTGCATGGTGAATTTCTTTTTTTATTATTTCTTTTTTTAAGAATTTCTTATGTGAGTACTGACTGTATTTACCTCATTTCCACTCCTCCCTGTCCCCCTCCAACTTCTCACGTCCCCCACTCCCTTTCATGAACTCTATAATCACTACTGTTCTATACACAAAGAACCTCCTGTTTGCCCATTTAGTGTTGCTCACGTGTACATGTGTGTAGGGCTGACCATGTGGGATTGGATAACCTATTGGGGGTTCATTCCTGCATAGAGCTAATTTTCCCTTCCTCGGCAATCATGGGTCGCTTGTAGCTCTTCATCTAAGGATAGGGCCCTGTGAACTCCCTATCCAGCTGGTGTGTGAACTGGTGTTGTCATTATACAGGTCTTGTTTGTGCATCCACGTGGTCGAGATTTCATGGTTGCAGCATTCTCGACCTCTCTAGAAGACAATAACAACAGGCATCCTGGTCCCCTCCACCCCTCACAATCTTTCTGCATCCTGTTCCAAGATGTTTCCTGACCCTTAGGTGTTTCTTTGTGTGGTATGGGGGATGGGACTCAGGGCCTCTCACGTGCTAGGCAAGCTCTGTCCAGGCAGAGATGGCCCAACAGTTCAGTGGTTTTACCTGCCAGTCTTTGGTCCGCATAAAAACGTAAAAAGCCACGGAGTACTTGCTGCTGGCTGTTTACAGGATAACACCATCGCTGACCATGACTTCATCGGTGCAGTGGCGCTGACCGGACCTCTCCAAGGGCTGTGAAGGCACTATGGCAGATAGTGTGTGGCTCGAGGAGCATCTGGCAGGCTGCTGGCCATAAGGTGTGAGCCAGCTGCTTGCTCCTTACAAACTGCAAGGTCAGTCACAGCTGCACACCAGCTGCTGAGGGCTGTGGCCACTTTCTCTGGTAAACACACCTCATCAGGAGCAGTGGCTGCTGCTGTCTTGAATTTAGGATTATCCTCACCCCTCTCTAAAGTCCTTAGCATCCTCCAAACTGGGTGGGTAGATGGGGAGTGGTGGTCACAGCTACCCTGGGTCTCATGATGCATCTGTGTCTGTCCTTCTGCTTGCCCAAGGCTGTAGGACTTCCTCTGCCCCACTCCCTAGGCAGAAGAAGAATGGCCCATGTCTTCTGTGCTACCTTCAACCCCTTGTGTGCAGAACGGGAGTAACTGCTACTTCAGCACTAGGGTACCTGTGGGGGTTAATGACACAGTCCCATGAAATCTTGCTAGTTGACTGCTTGTCGGATTAACACCACCTCTGACCGTATTGTCATCCGTGGAATGGACCAGTGTGTGGTCTTATGCAGTGAGGCTAATCAAGGGACACCGCCCCACCCCCACCACAGGCTGTAAATGCACAACAGCAGATGTGACCTGATTCTGGAGACAGCTGGGTAGGCTGCTGTGGATGACACACTATAGATCTTCATCTCATGCTGACTGTGTTGAGGGCTAGTCAGGTCTCCATAGCATCCCACCTGTCCAGTCATACCTGGGGCCTTGAACCCAGCACTCAGTGGCCTTGCTGAGTGTAGATGATGGTAAGGGCTCAGCTTTGACCAATGAGGGGATAAAGGATGCTGTAAAGTAACATCATCCTCATTAGACACGTTTCCACTACTTTGAACTGAGATGCCAGATCTCCACCCAGAGAAGAGGCAAGGGCCCTCAGGGTCCTGATCCACACACAGCTGGCAGCTAGGCAGCTCAGCCTTCGTCAGAAGATATTCGAAGGCTTTAGCAAAGGGGAGGGTATGGACCAGTGGAGGAAGGAATAACTAGGGATGAGCCAGGCCTGGTGATTCAGTCAAGCCTGTCATCCCAGCTATTCAAGAGGCTTAGGCAAGAGGATTGCAAGTTCAAGGCTGGCCTAGACTCTAGAATGAGGTCAAGGAGAACCAGGGTAACTTAGTGAAACCTTATCTCAAAATAAAAAGTGAAAAGGAGACCGGGATGTAGCTCAGTGGTGCAGCTTTTGCCTGGCAGGTGCAGGGCCCCGGTTCCATCCCTGGTACTACAGCAATAATAACATGATGATGCTGACGAGAACAGCAACTAGGGATGAAGGCAGACTCAACGAGGCGGGCCTTGCTCCAGCGCAGTCTGGCAGCACGCGGTGAAAGCTGCTTAAAGGGGTACCAGAGGGAGGGATTAGGTGAAGATGGATGGCCACCGCCCCCAGCAGCATGTTTCTAGGGGCAACAGTGGTTGCTAAGAGAGGACCTGTTGTTCTGGGGCATTTTGGACCCAAGGAAACAGCTGTTGAGGGGTCCCTGGCTCTCTGGTAGATTCTCCTAAGCCTGCCTCACCCCCATGATGGGGGGTGGTGCGGAGAGGTTATCCTACATTCTTTGTGCTTTCCACAGTGGCTGGGAGACAACTCTGGGTGGATGACAGGGCAGGCAGGGGGGCAGCTTTTAGAGAACATTTGGGAGCAACCTATACCCAGCCATCCTCTGATGCTGGACAGAGCCCAGGGCTGTGGCTGGGAAAACAGCCTGAGCATCAGCCGTGGAGGGTGATGGAGACCTTAGCGGGATATGAGGTGTTGCATAGAGACTCTCGGAGAGATTTCAGGTCAATAGAGGGAATAAGATCAGGTTTCAGTAAACCAGAAAGGGGGGCTGAGTGTTTTCAGCTAATTTCAGAACACAGTGGCTGGAGAGGGTAGCGACCCCTAGACCATCCCTCTCGAGGACACTGCCCAGTTAGTGCCTTCTTGTACCTTTGGAATTCCGTCCTCTCTGCATTTTTCTAAGAATAAATGAGAAATACGGTAAGGGCTGACAACTTAAAGCCTTCTGGAATCCATTCAGGCAGCAGGGAAGCCATCTTTAAGGAGGCCTGGAATGCAAACACCGATGGCCTGCACTCGACTCTGCAAGCCACACGTCAAATGGATTTAACAGTCCCAGGAAACCAGATGCTGAGCCGCTTCAAAGGAATATGTGGAGAAGGGACTCCAGGTGGGCAGGAAGTCAGCTTTGCAGGACCAGATTCCCAGTCATTGGGAGGAGATAGCCTGGTGCCTAGAACCTGAGGACTAGCGGGTTCTAGGAGCAGTAGCTCCAGACTAGTAGCACCCGCATGCCCCCTTAGGCCAGTGTGCCACAACCTGCATGACTTGCTCCGGGAATGGGAAATGAATAAAGAGCAAACACCGAAGAAACAATAGATACACATACAGAAAAGTTGGGACCTGGTGGGCTGTGCTTGCTCTGATGGAAGGTACCTACTGTGAAACCCAGAAGCTCAGCTTGTTTATTGTGTATAGCACGGGAGGAGAGGTTAGCTAGTTTGGGTGGGAGATCTGTATAGGGGCAGTCTCAGGTGGGAGGAATAGGCTGTGTGGCTGGGTTTTGCACACACAGTCAACATCTGTACACAGACCAGAGGAAGGCTTTGCCAATTCCCTGAACCTGACCTGGGGAAGGCTGTGCCATTCCCATGGTTCTGAAGCACTGGGGTCCTTGACCTGGCAATGCCCATGTCAACAATATGCATTCACTCGGGCCTTCATCCGTGCTCCACACCAGTGCATATTATGAAGGCAGCAAGAGTATAAGGAAACTGGACATGCACGTAGCTGTTCCCTTCGGCTGTTTGTGACAGCAAAGGACTGAAACCACCACCAGGTCCACTGGTGGGGACTTGAGTGTGGCTGCAGTCTGCAGAGGCACATCTCTGTGCGGGCTGTGCCACTGACTCCAGGCCAGATTGTGACGTGGGAGAGGCAAGGCAAGGAAGGTGTGGCCAGCCTGCTGCCCTCATCCAAGGCAGGGAGGGAACGCACCCCTGCTCGTGAACAAACACTTGCTTCCTCTTCTCTTCTGTTGTTTTGTATTGTGACTCATGTTGTTTTGAGACGAGGTCTCACTGTGTAGCCCCACCTGGCCTGGAACTTGCTATGTAGATCACATTGGCCACAAAGTCACAGAGAGCCTCCTGCCTTTGCTTCCCAAGTGCCGAGATTAGAGTGCACCACCTTGCCTAGGTCTTTTGTTTGGTTTTGTTGTGTTGTGTTGTTGTTTGTTTGAGACAGGGTCTTCTGTAGCCCAGACTGGCTTGAAATTGACTACATAGCCGAGGATAAATTTGAACTCATAATCCTCCTGCCTCCACAAGTGCTGAGGTGACAAGTGTGTATCACCACGTCTGGTTTAGGAAGTGCTGGATACCTAGAGCATCATGCATGCTAGGCCAATTCACTACAGGTTATACCCCCAGATCTCCTGTCTCCTGTTTAACCAAAAGAATTCTCAGAAGGTGTTTTGTTCTAACGTTGCCTGGGGTGGAGCTGGGGTGAGGCAAGAGCATCAGACATTCAAAGACATCCTTGGATACTTGGCAAGTTTGAGGCCAGCCTGAGCTACATGAGGCCCTGCATAAAAGCAGAGAGAGAGAGAGAGAGAGAGAGAGAGAGAGAGAGAGAGAGAGAGAGAGAGAGAGAGAGAGAGATTGAGAACCTACCCTGGCTTTCATGGCTTGTTATCCTATTCAGAACAGGAAGGTCCTGGTAGACAGACACTAGGTAGAAATTAAAGCTGAGCACTCCGTGGCCTTGGTGAATAAGCATGTGTGCATACTAGCTCGTGAATTGCGACAAAACACCACGCTCCTGAAGACTCGGAACAGGGGAGGAGGTGGGAGCACGTGGAAACGCCCTCAGCTGTCTCCACCGTGTTTCTAGCAGCCTAAAGCTAGTCTGGAGCAGAAGGCTTGTTTAGAGAACAGTGAATGCAAACTCACCAGGTGCTTAAAAACAACAATCTCCCTGGGTTCATTGTTACACCTTGTAAAGAGACATCACTGGGAGGAACCAGCCCATGGACCTGAAATGAGAAATGAAGAGAAAGAATACAGCATTTCCCTGTGCTTCTCTTTGCAAGGTCCCCAGATGGGTCAGAGTTAAGGAAATGGTCACGCTCCTCACTCTCCTCACACTCCTCACGCTCCTCACGCTCCTCACGCTCCTCAAGCTCTCCCCCCCCCCCCCTCTTAGTTTTTATTTATGTGTCTGTGTGTATGTGCACATGTGTCTGGATGCCTTTGGGGCTAGAAGAGGGCACTGGATCCCATGAAATCAGAGTTACATGTTGTGCACCACCCCACATGGGTGCTGGGAATCAAACCCCATTATTCTGTGTGCATGTGAGTGCATGCATGCACTGTGTGTGTGTATGTGTGTGTGTGTGTGTGTGTGTGTGTGTGTGTGTGTGTGTGTGTGT
>CABHPR010135076.1:10440-22531 GCA_902168415.1 Peromyscus melanophrys
GTGTGTGTGTGTGTGTGTGTGTGTGTGTGTGTGTGTGTGTGTGTGTGATTCTTGTAGCGGTCAGAGGACAACTTGCAGGAGTTGGTTCTCTCCTTCACCATGAGAGTCCTGGGATCTGAACTCAGGTCATCAAGCTTGGGAGGCAAGCACCTATATCCACTGAGCCATCTTGCCATCCCAGGAAGCTTTTCTCCCAAATGGGACTGGAGAGGTGGCTCCATGTTTAAGAGTAAGAGTACTTCTTGCTCTTGCAGAAGATCTGGGTTCAGTTCCCAGAACCTGCGTCAGGTGGCTCACAGCTGTCTCTAACTCCAGCTCCAGGGGATCTGGCCAGGTATTCTGGCCTCCATGGGCGACTGTACTCACATGCACATACCTCTACAGACACTATTTTGTAATTAGTTTTAATTCATGGGGGGAAAGTGAGGGCCAGAGAGATGTCTCAGTAAGCAAAGGTGCTTGCTTCCAAGACTGACCTAAGACCTATCCCTCACAGTAGGAGAACAGCTGCAGGCTGACCTCTGACCTTCACACACATAATTTTAAAAAGACCAAGTGGAAAGTGCAAAGCCTCCCATTCCCTCACCATTCTCATCGGTTGTGACCTGTTTATTACATGGCAGCTGCCCTCCTCGTTCCTCTCCGTTGTGATCTGTTACGTGACTGGTGACAATGTGCACATTAGTAGCTGAGCACCCTCTCTGTGCCGCACATTCTGTGGATTCTGAGATGTGTGTGAATACAGTTGTTGGCCATTAGTATCAAACAGATGGTTTCACTGCACAGAAAGTCCACTGGGCTCCATCTGCTGTCCCACATCCTAGAAACACTGATGGCCAGTGCTGCCCCTGTACTTCTCCATAGTGTATTGAACTTGGATTTAGTGTGCACCCTTTTCACTAAGTGATAGACAACTACGATTCCCCCATTTTTGTGGCTCGATAGCACATTCATTTTTTTTCAGTCAATGAATAATGTTTGTGTAGACATACCACCAAGAATTTGTTCATCCACTGGCCTACCGAAGGACATCATAATTGCTTCTGAGTCTTAGCAATTAAAGCTAACATTTCTAGAAATATCCATATGCACGTGTTTGTGTGGACCTGAGTTTTCAGCTTCTTTGGGTAAATACCAAGAAACTGGTTGGCTGGGTTATGCAACAAGAATATGTTCAGTTATATAAGAAATTGTCAGACTGGGGGGCTGCAAACCCCCACACCCAGCTGAAAAGTTATGGACAGTTGATGGCTTCTGGAGAGAGGGTGAGTCAGTTTTCTTTAAGGGCATGACCTCTGGTAGGTTGGCCACACACCAGTGGATAGTGCCACACATAGGCATGTGGATAGACAGCACAAATTGGACTCAGTGGGTTATAAATAACAAATTTTAGGTTTTTTTTTTAAAAGGACATGAAGTTGGGAGGGGTGAGGGATGGGTCTGGGGAAGTTAGGAGAAGAGTGGAGGTGAGTACAATCAAAATACATTGGATAAAATTCTTAAAGAATTAATGAAACTATTACATTTTAAAAAGAAACTGCTAAAATATCCCCACAGAGGCTGGACCATGTACAGGAATGGGGGCTGTACTCCTCAAGGTGCAGTGTTTACATGGGGTTGTCCTCATGGGTGTGTGACAGTGCCTCATCCTGTGAATCTACAACTTCTCAGTAATACATTGTCGAGGTTCAGATGAGAAATGGCCCCATGTGCATTTGAATTTTTGGTTCCTGGCTGGTGGTGCTGTTTGGAGTATGTGTTTCCTGGTTACCTTTGTCAGCTTGACACAGCCTAAAGTCGTTTGAGAAGACAGCCTCAATTGAGGGATCACCTGGATCAGATTGGCCTGTGGGCGTGTCTGTAAGGGATTGTCTCAACTGTTCTTTGATGTAGAAGGGCCTTCACTGTTGTGGGCAGCACCATTCCCTAGGCTTATGGTCCTGGGCTGTATAGGAAAGCCAGCTGAGCATGGGCCTGTGAGTGAGCAAGCTAGCAAGCAGCATCCTCCATAGTTCCCGCCTCCAGTTTCCTTCCCTGGCTTCCCACAATGCTGTACTATGACCTGGAAGTGTAAGCCAAATAAACCCTTTCCTCTTCAAGTTGCTTTGGTGAGTGTTTTACCATAGCAGCAGAAAGGAAACTAGAACAAGGCGATGTTTTGCAGTCGCAGGGCCAAGCAGAAGATAGTATATCACTGGCTGGTGGACCTTGAGGGCAACCACCCTGCTCTGCTTCCTGGTCTGCAAAGATGTAAACCAGCATCTCAGTCCTCCAAGCACACTTAGCCCCTCCTGCCATCATGCCTTCCCTGCCGTGTTGGACTGTATCCCCCTCAACTCATGAGCCGAAATAAGCCCTTCCTCCCTTGACACACTTCTTGCTGGACGTTTGGCTGCACATGCATGGAGCCTGTCTTTGCGTACCTATTGGCCCTGTGTCGGTCTTTACCGGTGCTTACCTGAGCAGACCGCCTGCCCATTTTTAATCCAGTTATTTGCTTCCTTACTGTTGAAGAGTTCTTTGGTGTTTTAAACACCAACATTAATCTGATGTGTATTTTGCACAGATTTTTCTTCCCAGTCTATGGCACTTTTATTCTTAACGGTGGGTCTTTCTTGATGCAAACCTTCTGCTTGATGTAACCCATCATGCCCGTGACTTCTTCCTAGATCCTGCTTTGGATGTTGCATTTAGAGACTCTAGGTCACCTAGATTTTCTCTAGTATTATCTTCCAGGAGTGTCACAGCCTGGAGCGTTATATTTAGAACTATGATCCATTTTGGGTTAATTTCTAAAGGTTTGAGGTCTGTGTCCATGTTCACTTTCTGCACGTGGGTGTCCAATTGTTCAGCAGGCTTTGTGGGAAAGCCTGTCCTTTCTCCACGGCATTGCCAGAGATCCTTTATCAAAAGATGAGTTGGCCAGCTGTGGGTCTATTCTGGGCTCTGTCATGCTCTGCTGACCTGCTATCAGTTCTCCCCCAGTACCCTGCTGTCCTGAGGCCAGCTGCTGGGTAGTCCGTCTCGAAGGCCAGTCATCTCAGCTCCTGGCTTTGTCCTGCTCCTGTGTCACATTGGCTAATTTGGTCTTTAACATTTCCATGTAAATTTTGAATCAGTTTCCCAGGATTCATCAACAGTGGGTCAGGCTAGAAATAACGCTGTTAGAAGCCCCTCCTGAATATGAGATGCCTACAAGGAGCTCCAGGCATTTGGTGAAATAAGTGAGTATCAAAGGCAGAGCCTCAAAACAAACACACCCCCAAAAGGAGGGGCAGTGAGATGGTTCAGCGGGTAGAGGTCCTTGCTGCCAAGCCTGACAAATTTGAGTTCCATCCCCAAGATCCTCAGCGTGGAGGGAGAGAACCGACTCCTACCAATTGTCCTCTGACCTCTCCACTAGGTGCATTGCGGCACACCCACTCCCAGAGACACTCACAAAATAAATAAAGTTGATAAAGAATTAAAAACATGCCATGAAAAAGATGGGAGGGGATGCTGTGCGGGGAGAAGGCTATTAAACAAATCTACGATTCGTGTGCTCAGTGAGATCAAAGAAGATGCCGCCTCCTTGGAGTAAGAACAAAACGCCCTTCGAAAAGGGAACATTCAGAGAACAAAATAAGAGTTCTAGAAATTTTCAAAAAATACGATAGCAGATGTGAGTGTTTTGATAGAGGGACTGAAAGATGACATTGGAGAGAACCTCTGAGAACAGAAGAAATGAGGGGAGATGGAGAGAGAGGAGGAAGGCGCCCAGGCCTACCCTGTGCAAAGCAGGAAGAAGATAAGGAAGCACAGGGAAGCTTTAGTCTGAACAACTGGAGTTTTCTGATGAGTGAGAGGGGGAAACAGTCATACCAGACGACGCACCTGTGCAGCTCGGGACGTGGAAGAAAGGGACTCAGAGACAGCCACACAGGAACAAAACAGCCATGGAGACTCGGGAGATGGCTCAGCCAGAGAAGCTGAGTCTGCTCCTCAGAACCCACATCAAAAAACACTAAATGAATCTGGGTATGGTGGCACTCGCCTTTAATCTCAGCTCTCCCCAGGCAGAGGCAGACCCATCTCTGTGAGTTCAAGACCAGCTAAGGCTACAAAATGAGACCATGTCTCAAAAAGAAAAAAAAAAAAAAACACTGCTGAGTGAGGGTGTGAATGATTGTAATCCCAGCACTGGGCAGATGGAGGCAGGCAGGTTCCTGGGGCTTGCTGACCAGCTGGTCCAGCCTACTTGATGAGCTCCAAGCCAATGAAAGGTCCCATCTCAAAAAATAAGTGATCACTCCTGAGGCATGACACCTGGGATTGTCCTCTGGCCTCTGCATGTACACACACACACACACACATACACACACACACACACACACACACACACACACACACACACACACAATGCTGTCAGATCTTTCAGTTCCTCCATAGCAGGCCTCACACTTGAAATAAATGGAACCAGCCTTCAGAATCCTGAAGGTCTCTTGTCATTTTTATTGATTTGTCTAGCTGTCTTGTCAGTTTTGATGAAGGGGTATGTGATGGCTGATATTGTCAACTTGATCTGGAGCCACCAGGAGACAAGCCTCTGGCACATCTTTAAGGGATTATCTAGTTTGAGTTAACTGGAGCAAGAAGTCCAGCCTGAATGTGGGGGTGCCATCCCATGGGCTGGGGTCCCAGACTGAACAAAGAGAAGAAAGTGAGCCAGGTGGTGGTGGTGCACCCCTTGAATCCCAGCACTTGGGAGGCAGAAGCAGGTGGATCTCTGTGAGTTTAAGGCCAGGCTGGTCTACAGAGTGAGTTCCAGGACAGGCTCCAAAGACACACAGAGAAACCCTGTCTCAAAAAAAAAAAAACAAAAAACAAAAAAAAGGCGGGGGGGGGGGAGAAAATGAGCGCCCACATTCGTCTCTCTCTGCTTCCTGACTGTGGATGCGATGCAACCAGCTGCCTCAGGCTCCTGCAGGCATGCCTTCCCTGCCATGGTGGACTGCACCCCTGCACCGCAGCCACGATAAACCCTTCCTCCCTTACATTGGTTCTGTCAGGCATTTGGTCTCAGCTTTAGAGGAGAGGATTAGTGTGCAGGGTGTTGGCACTTCCTGCTGTGTCTGCAGGTTGCAGAGCTCCGTCTATTTGTGCAAAAGTTTACACGTGTGAAGTCTTTGTTATTAGACACATGCTTATGGCTGCCTTGACACCTTCCGTCTTTACTTCCCGAAATGCTTTCTTCTGTTTTAAGATTTATTTTATTTCACGTGCATCGCTGTTTTGCCTGCGTGCCTATCTGTGCACAACGTGCATGCAGTGCCGTGGAGGCCAGAAAAGGGCATCAGAGCCCCCGGAACTGAAGTTATAGATGGTTGTGAGTTACCATGTGGGTGCTGGAACCAAACCTGGGTCTTCTGCAAGAGTAGGCAGTGCTTTTAACCCTGAGCCATCTCTCCCGCCCACTGACAAAACCTTGAGGTATAATTCACACAACATAAACCTTGACCCACTGAATTTTAATTTCCAGTTGTACAACCATTAGCACAATAAGATTGTAGAACAAGATGTTGCCCCAAGAAGCAATCTCCCCCCATGATCCTCCTGCCCCCCCCCCCAACCTCTGTACACAGCCTTCATGTGTGTGCAGCTGCTTTTCGTATTTCTGGGTGTATGCCTTGGTGTAGAGTTTCTAGGTCACGTTGTAACATCGTAGTTGACAGGTTCAGAACAACTGCACAGCATTCCTGCTTGGTGGAGGCTGTTTTATGGATACTTACGCAGCCTCCGTCCATCCTTGCATGGTGGTTCTCGCTTGCTTTTGACCTCTTAGTGTCTTTGTATTGAAAGTACTAGCTGGAGATAGGGCTCAGCATTTAAAAACACTTGCTGCTCTACCAGAGGATCTAAGTTGGGTTTCCCTCTTCTGGAATCTGTAGTCAGTGCATATTCGTAGTCCCCCACATATACACGCATAATTAAAAATAGTCCTTTTTAAAAGAAAACCTATGAATAGCATTTTAGATCTTTTTTTAAATTTTTTTAATCCATTTTATGTCTACTTTTTTTTTTTGTTTGTTTGATTTTTGAGACAGGCCTGGAACTCATAGAGATCCGTCTGTCTCTGCTTCCTGAGTGCTGGTATTAAAGGTGTGCGCCGCCATGCCTGGCTAGATCTGCTTGTGAGTGGGAGTTTTATCCCACTGACATTTGATGTCATTACCACCGTTTCGTCCTGATCTGGGGTTTGCTGTCTGCTTCACTGATCTTCCATCTTGCCTCCCCTTTCTGCCGTATTTTGGCTTACCTGTTCTTGGAACTCTGTTTCGATTTGCCAACGGGCTTTAGCTGTCTCTCTCTAGTCTGGCAGTGGTGGTTCTCAGGTCACAGGCACTCCTCAGTGTTCAGTACACATGTGACATAAAACTTACCTATTTTGTGTTCCTGTTTTGTGTGTCTGGGAACTGCATGGGCACAGCTGCCTTCCTTTCTGCTAATTGTCCTGTGTCTAAAGCTGCACCATCATAGCCTCCCCTCCCTCCCCTCACCGCTGTTATTTTTGCCTCGGGGGACACATAGCTCTACGGACAGCAGTTGACTCTGTTCCTCAGTCAGCCTTCATTCTCTGCGATGCCTTCAACAGAGTCGGTCCTTTGAGTGTCGGCGACATTGTCTCCCGACTTCTGGCCTGTGGGGTTTCCGACATGAAGTCGTTTGAAGCAGCCCTCTTCTCTGGTTTAATGTGTCCACATTGCCTTCAGCTTCCAGTGGGCTAACTAATGTGCCTGGACTCCCTTTGCAGTTCGAAACTCGTGGAATTTTGTTTTGTTTTGTTTTGTTTTGTTTTGTTTTGTTTTGTTTTGTTTGAGACAGGGTTTCTCTGGGTAGCTCTGACTGTCCTGGAACTCACTCTGTAGACCAGGCTGGCCTCAAATTCACAGAGATCTGCCTGCCTCTGCTTCCCAAGAGCTGGGATTAATGGTATGGGCCACCATGGCCCAGCTCTACTCACAGCATCTCTTGAATCTGTGTGTTTACATCCTTCACTAAACCGGGGACATTTTTAACTCTGTGTGTGTGTGTGTGTGGTGTCGGTGTATGTGTGTATGTGGGGGGGTATGGTGTGTGAGTGGTGTGTGGGTGTGGGTGTGGTGTATGTGTGTGGGTGTGTGTGTGTGGTGTGTGTGTGTGGTGTGTGTGTGTGTGTGTGTGTGTGTGTGTGTGTGTGGTTTCTGACTTCTTTCTCTTCTACGATTCTCGTTTCCTGTTTCAGAACCCTGCATTACCTTTGTGTTAAGCCATTGGCTGATGCTCTGAGCATCCTTAAGTCTCTGTTCATTTTTTAAAATCCGTCTTCTTCTGACTCTTCTCTGTTTCTCCTCTGACTCATTTCTAGTCTGCTGTCAAGCCCACCCAGTGAAGCATTGTAATAATGATGCTAACATCCTGTGCGACAGTTCCAATGCTAGGTCATCTGTGCTTCTCGAGTGGGTTAGAATTGTGCCCTGAATGTTGTGACAGTTGGGGTGTAGCGACTCTGGATGTTTTCAGTGGAGCTGACATCCAGCTCGATTGGACTCTGACGTCCTGCTCTGTGTGGCTTGTAGTAGCCACACTCACAGTTCCATCTGGTTTCTTTCAGCCTTTCCGGCAGGTGGTTCTGAGGCTCTGACACACACACAGTTCACACAGTCAGCCTGAGATCTGGGGAGAGTTTACACAGAGAACATGCAACTGACCCTTCACCCCTTCTTGCTGGGCCTCGGCCTTGTTTTGGCCCCCGTGGCCACCCTGAGCTCTGCCCTCTGGTTTTCCAGCCTGGGGCAGCTGTGCTTGCTGTCAGGGCTGCAGGTGGACCACACTGCACTGCTCCCAACTCCCCTCCAGGGCCTGCCCGCCTTGTTCACAATGTAACACTGCCTTCTCTTTCATTCTGGTTTGGGGTGGGGATTGTGGTCTTCCAGTCTTCACAGCTGTCCCTTGAAGAAGAATTACAATTACTTTACCTTACCCTCCATCTTCTAGTTTTATACCCAGCTAAGCTACTGATCAAGTTTGAGGGTCAAAGGTCAGTATGCCAAAAATCGTCTCCAAATTGCTATATTGGGAAACTTCACTCAAAAAAAACAAACAAAAAAAAAAAAAAACAAACAAGAGTTTTAAACCAAATAAACCACTCACACACCCAGAGTCTGAGATTCAAGGCTTCCAGCATGAGTGTCAGAGGGCACCCAGGGATGGTGGAATGGGGACCTTAGGCTGACCTGGACCTTAGACTGACCTGGGAAACACTGAATCTTGACTAGGCAGTGCCAATCAGAAGTCCTCAAGAGAGGAGGAGTAGCACATACTTGGAAGTCTAGCCCTCAAGAAGCAGGAGCAGGAGAATCACCCATAGTTCAAGCTCAGCCCAAGCTGTATATATAGTGAGCTTCAGGCCAGCCAAGGCTACATCGTGAGACCCGGTATCAAAAACAGACGAACAGGAAGACCCCAGAAGACAATTCTTCATGACAAATGTAAAACCCCATGGATCTGAAGACCATGAAAAGGGGTTCACTGAATTAGAGAAGTGTTTGGATTTGATACTGTTAAGTACATAGAAAATTAAACCAATAAAAAAACAAAATTATTTTGCTCCAGGGTGGGGAAAACATACAGGAGATGACAGAGTAATCAAATCAGAGTGTATGGTTTAAGTGTGGGTAGATTATCACACAGTCGAGAGGAATAGCAAATGTTGGTCTTGTTAAAATGTTGATGTAAATATATCCCAAGAGTCAGAGCTAAAAGCACAGAGGGAGGGCATGAAGGAAAAGAGATACCCAGCCAAGGTTCCTTAGACACATCGTTTCCATAGTAGGCTTTGGCAGATGAGAGCCGAAATCAAAGTTCACAATAGACAGCCAGGAGAGTCAACACTATGGGCAGAATTTGCTGAAGGTAAGAAGTGGGCACTGAGCGGGAAGCTTCCTCATACTGTGTCTGTCCACTGTCTGCACACACAACTCTGACATTTAAGGGACATTCAGATGGAAGACCAGAATTCATTGTCAAGGACAGCATAAGATCCTCTTCGTCACAAAACAACTGAATGCTGTGTAGCTTGGTTTATTCATCCTCCATGGTTCCGTGGCTGTGTGCAAGGCTATATTTGCCTCCTTGAGGGCAACTGGATTTTTGGAACAGGCTTTTGTTTGCTTGCTTGCTTACTTGATTGTTTACTCTAAATTGGTAACTCTAAGGGGCTTCAGGGCTTGTTGGAGCCTCCTTCTTACTGGTGTGACATGTGGCACGCACATGCACACCTCCCCCTGGTGGTAACAGACCAGAATTGCAGGTCAAGGCCTTAAAATGTGAGCAGATGAGAGAAGAGCAAGCCTTCCTGCCCACTTCGGCTCCTGTCAGCACACGAGCCATCTGTTTTCAGGACTATGTCTGGCCCCAGACACCCATTGCAGGCTAAACTGTTTTAGGCCTGTTTGTAGGCTGGGAGACTGCAAAGACTTTTGACTCCTCTGTCCCTGCTGTGGTAAGGAGAATGCACCTGGGTTCTTCTGGCTATCATCTTTGGAAGCTGGTCTTGGTGAGGAGTCCCTGTACTGAAGGGTCCATGTGTCCATGACATATTATACTTGCATCGGTAATATGGGAGAGTTGGGGCAGAATCTGTGCAAAGTTGGATTTTTTTTTGGATTTTTGCTTTCGTTTTTGTTTTTGCAAGTCAGGGAGAGCATTTTAGTCCCACATGGTTGCAGGGAGAGAGAGGAGGGAGGATAAAGAACCCAGTGAGGGGCACAAGGTCAGCATTCCTCCATTTCAGGCATAGCCATGGCAGTGTTAGTTACTTTTCATGGTAAAGTGCCATAACCAAAAGCAACCTGTGGAAGAGTTTATTTCGGCTTACCATATCAAAGAGTAAAGAGTGCATCATGGCAGGAAACATGGCAGCCAGCAGCTGGCATGATGACAGGGGTGGGAAGCTAAGAGCTAACATCTTTAACAGCAAGCAGAAAGCAAACTGGAAATGCGGTGAGGCTGTACAGTCTCAAAGCTCGCCCCCAGTGACCTGCCGCCTCTAGCAAGGCCACACCACCTAAACCTCCCCAAGTAGTAACACCAGCTGGGAACCAAGTGTTCATGCCCAAGCCTCTGAAAGACATTTCCCACTCAAAATTCCACACTCTCCTCCCTGGCCCCTGTATAGGCCCTTGGCCAAACCATAATGCAAAATGCATTTATTTAATCCAACTTCAAAAGGTCCCTATGATCTTTCACAGTCTCAACACTGTTTAAAAGTCCAAAACCTCTTCTGAGACTCCAGGCAGTCTCTTAACTGTAACCCCTGTAAAAATCAAAAAGCAAATTACATGCTTCTGACATGCAATGGCACAGAATATATATTACCACTCCAAAATGGAGAAATGGAGCATAGTGGGGGAAATACATGCCAAATTAAGATGGAAACCCAGCAGGAAAACCACCAAAACCCATACTCCATGTAGCTGGAGAAGCCCGTCTTTCTGGAGGTGGGGGGTGCCTCATCATACGCTGCAAAGGGAGGTTGAGTGGAGGGCAGGCTCTGGGACTCTGCAGCCCAGCGTGAGGTGGGGGGCTCTGTGCCATGACACACCCAACAGTGCTTTGCCCAGTGTGGAGGGTGACGGTGGTATGGGTACATCTGCCCTATTCCTGCAGACAGGCTTTCTCATCCCCAGTGCAGGAAAAGGAGGAGGCACAGTGCCCTGAAGCCTCAGGGAGAATGGAGACCAATGCAGAAAAGGAAGGAGCCTGGACAGACAGCTCCTAAGAAAGCCTCTCTTCAGGGACCCACAACCCTGTGTCCCTGGAAAACCCCACTATTGAGTAACGCTGTCCTCAGGGCATGACGTGTTCTTGCCCTCTGGACCTGGCAGCCGCTGTCCAAGGGCTGCCCAAGACTGGGCCTGTTTGCTTCCCGTCATAGGGGAGGAGAGGGGCTCATGACTCCCTGCCTATCCTCAGAATTTATAGACTGTTAAGGATTGCTAGCGGGAGGGGAATGCAAGGCCACAGCCCTCCCTGGGTATTTATGGACAGTTAATGGTTGCCAAGATATCTAGTCAGGAGAACCGGTACCAGGAGAAGGATTTCTTTTAGCGATGTAGCTGCCCATAAGTTGCCCAAGCTCCCATAACACCCTTACAAAATGGGGGAGGTGGAGCTACCGGGTCTGCCTGCAAGGCCTGCTCCTGCTCCTTCCCTGGGTGCCATTTCCCATTGTCCCCGTCTCTCTGAGTTCCCTCCATAGCAGCAGTGACCTTGCAAGGGTTTGTCAGGGCTGCTGTCACCTCTGCAGGACTTGGGGACCGTAGCTCCTTCCCTGCCCTCCAGCTTTCCTTCACCCGTCACCGGTCACTCCCAGGGAAGCTGCTGACAGGGACACCGCTTTTCCCACCTGAGGCCCAGAGCCCTGTGTGTAACTGAGGGGTGGCAGGTGGAGCACTGATTCCTAAGGGCCCCGAGTGAAGGGTGGTAGCCAGCTCCAGGCTGAGTGGCACAGTGCGGCTGGTCACTGGGTTGTGTCCCAGGCTATTCAGCAGCTGTTCTGTAATAAAATGCACAGCAAGGGGAGGCGGGGTTCTCTTCTGCCTGCTCTGGAGACTGAGAGGAAGGCACAAGCAGGCTGCTGTGCCCTAGATGGTCCCTCCCAGGGGGACAGGCCAGAGACACCCCCCCCCCAATGCCCTTTTTACAAAGTGTCAGTCAATTCATGACTCACCCTTGTGACCTGAGCACTTCTGAGGTTAGTACTGGCAGCCTGAAGGATCTAGATTCGCCTAGGACACACACCTCTGGACATGTCTAGATAAGTGGAATTGAAGAGGGATGAGCCAGCCTGACTGTGGACAGCACCATCCCATGGGCTGGGGTCCTGGACTAATAAAAAGAAGAAAGCAAGCTGAACACCAGCCTTCATCTCTCCGCTCCCTGGCGGTGAATGTGGTGGGCCTCACACTCCTACTGCCACGACTCGCTCACCATGATGGACTGTGCCCCTAATAACTGTGAGCCAAGTAAACCCCTCCCTCCCTCCCTCCCTCCCTCCCTCCCTCCCTCCCTT
>CABHPR010135077.1:0-19460 GCA_902168415.1 Peromyscus melanophrys
AGAAATGCCACTCTTGCACTGTTGAGGATGTCCTGCTGGACAGGCCATTGTTGTAGTCTGTAAGCTTTGCATCTGGGTAGGACTATTGATTGTTTTTCTCCCTTAGCAGCTTGCACAGCACCTCTGATCCTATGAGAGCTAATCCTGAGAGAGGAAACTTCCAGGTCATTTCCAGCTCCATTTCTCCAAGTCCTGTTTCCAAAGGCTGTTGTGTGTTCAGCAATAGGGTCTTTCCTTCAAGTTAGGAAAGGCCACCAAGGGCAAGGGAAGTAGTGGTTAATGTATATATTTTGGGATGTAGGACATTAATTTACCTTCTGTAACAACATTTATGTCCCTCAGTCAAGTCTACTGTTTTATTCAGTTATTTTAGGCTACCTTCTTTTGACTTGGCCCAAATGCTTTGAGAATCCATTTTCTTCACCTTTGTCTTGGCATGGAATTGTTAGGTGGACAGTTCTGTGGCCCAACTTCAGGACTTAGAGCTAACAGCACTATTCTCTGAATGTTTCCACTTTGTAAGATGATCCAGTTCAGGGGACTTCTTAGCACAGTCTGCTGTGATGGTGAGTATGTGAACAGAGTCCTGTTCATTTGGATACCTGTCAGTTCTTTGCTATTCTCGAAATGCAAAGAGACAGAAACTATGCTCCACAGGTATTTCTTGTTATTATTCTGATATTTGGGTTCTTATCATCTTTACAATCAAGGGTCATCACCACAATCAAGTAGTGAACATGCATCTCTTCACTATATTGGCAGCGCTTACGATTCTACCCACATTACATATGTTGGTTGTGGAATTTAACTTTCCTCACAGATCTAGGGATAGAACATACTGTATTCACTTTTGTGAACATCTCTAAATTTCCAACAGTTTTGCAAACTACAATTAAGTAACCTAAAATGTATCACTTTTTTTTCAGTTCAAAATGTTGCACATAAGCTTATTTGTAACAGGGTATTTTACATGAAACTGTCTTGATAGCTATTAAAGTTTAAATCTCCATCCAAGAACAGAATGTGACACTGATGGACCTTTATGTCTCTCTTTCTTTACACCTGGATCACACAGATACCACCAGGACACTTGCCAGAATGCACAATTTGAGTTTGATGAGAAAAATAGAAGCTTTGCTTGTGACCCATGGTATCTACATCCTTTTTATTGTTTGTTTCTACATATTTTCCAAAGATTTCTTCTCCTTATTTCAAGGTGCTCTTTGACCATGAATTTGTGATAACTTCTGAATGGCTGATATCAGTAACCAACGGCACTCCCTGTAATAAGTCTAGGTCCACCTTAGAACATTCAGAGTAGCATAATTTCCAAAGGTCTCATTCAACACCAGATAGGACATAAAGCTTCCACGTGTTGCTAGTTATTAATAGGATCCAGGTGTGCTTTGTTTTCTTGCTAGACTTTCTAGTTCTTTTATTTAGTGCAACATGGAGGAATCAACAGGGCAACTGCAATGAATAGCAGACTCAGCAATCAGCAATCATGAGACATCTAGCTTATCATTTGCATTCTATTATGCAGTTAGTGGATGAAGGTAGAGAGCGTATGATAAGGCACATTTTTGTTAGACTATCTCTTCTTATACCAGATGCATGATTGCCTCCTGGTAAGGAAATTGGTTTTTCATGCTTAAATACTTTCCAAGTGATGCTCTCTCCTTATGCCAACTCCAGTTTCTGTCTCTTTATTGTCTCTTTGGGTTTTTTTTTTTTTCTGTACACCGGAGGGCCTCACATTTTCTCTCTTTTGCTCCAACTTCCTTGTCCCCAGACAGATGTCAGTGTATTTATTTTTGGGTTGTATCTTCTTTACAGATATTTGCTTACTTTTAATATTTATTTACTTATAAATATTTTATAGCAAAAACGTTCTCAGATATCCAGTGTTCAGGTACAGTGCTTAGTAACCAATGTACAAACACATGTGCTTCAGGACAATGCTTACATAGTAGAAAAAAATGAAATTTTAGTATGTTATTAAATTACACACTTCTAAGATCCTTTAGTTCAGTGGTAGTAGCAAAATAAGCATGTACGGTGATCTTTCTTGATTACATTTGTTCAAATGCGTTGCTATCACAATCCAATGTGTAATATCAAATTACTTTACCCTCTGAGATTCCTGTCTAATCAGCTCCATTCACAAAAATGTAGAGAGGGTGAAGTGTTTTATAGTAGCCCAAGGAATTAAGAGGAAGGTGTTCTGAGTTCTGTGAGAGTACAGAAATCTTATGGCACGTTCTTCAAAGTGAGTTTAGCAGTTAATCCTGGGGAAGATGGATGTGTTACTTTGGCTGTTCCCTGCTGCTTGCAGTAGTTTTGCCCATTGCCTGCTGCCCTGTAGAGGTGCAAATCCTACAGAGCTCTGATGCAGTTGTGAGTGCTTTTCCATAGAAAGTGTTTATAACTACTCTTGCTCACAATGGGCTCTCTCTCCCATCTTAGTACCTCTGGTGCTTATAGTCATCCTTAGATAACTGACCGTGTAGGATGTGTCTCCATACCCACCAACAGCTCTCTGTGTCATCACTTCTTAAACTACGATCTGGTATTGAGTTTTTTATTCATCTTAAGTCGAACATCAAATCAGTAAACCTGGAGTGAGGCCAGATTGAAAAGCTCATCTTCAAGCAACAAATATGTCTGAACAGATTCTCTCTCTACCTCAGCCACCCAAATTAGTTACTTGTTTCCAGAACTTGTGAGAAAGCTCGGAAGACAAGCATTTCTAAAAGGATTGTCACTTTTCCCTCCTCTGCTTCAGAAACCGTATAGCCTATTGCATGTTAATGGTACCATGGAAAGGGTCGCAAAGACTAAAGAGCCATCCATATCTAAGGTGACCATATTCTTTACCACCATATTGGAAAAGATTTGAGGGTGACCGAAGAGCAATTATAGTTATACCAACATGATAGGAACCAAGGGGCTGTCCAAGTGCTTATCACCTATACCTCTGCGTGAGGATCTAACAAGCTACTATGCCTCAATTGGATTAAAACTCTCACATTGGCTGGAATGCACATGCCAACAAGTCTGTGCACACTGGGACCATGGACGCATCTATTTCATATTTATTTAATCTTCTGGTGACTTCTGTCTTCTTTGGCTTATACTTGTGTCCTTCCAGTCTCTGCCTGTCTGTCATATTGCTTCCCTCCCTCCCTCTCATCTCTACCAGGCCATCCATGATGGTATGTGCAATCCACTCAGCGAATACATGGAGATCTCTCAGTCTCAAACCCTTAATTTAATAACATCTTTAAAGACCCCTTTCCTTTAAACAAGATGATATGTACAATTTAGAGATCAGGGCCCTATGTCTTTGGAAGACTATTCTGCCCTCCGCTTTCTCTTCACTGAAAGTAGTTATAGTATCCCTACGAGTAAAGTACAGACTTTTAGAAATGATATCTGGAAGCAAGTGTGTTTTAGTGACTCATGAATTTATGAATGATACTGCGTAATGCAAGAAATAAGAATCACTCAACCTTGAGAAAAATCTTACCTTTATAGAAAAGGTCAAATTTAGGAAGGCAGGAAGTATGTTTTGAGGCTGGGTTGGAGGAAGGATGAGAAGAGATGCCTTTCAAACAACATCCACACAGAGAGCAGCAGCAGGGAGACTTAGAAAGTCAGCCTGGCTTTGACCTGGTTTTTACTTAAGCCAAGAGGCCACATGTGCTGACTTTGCTCTCCAGCTCTTTTGGTTTCGCATTCAGATCATCTTTCAGTCTCCACAACTCGTTTCTTTCTTCTCCTGACCATTTTCTATTACTCTGCTTCTGTGTTGTTTCCACATCTCTCTTCCCCTGTTTTGCCAAGATGACCTCTGTGTCCCTGTACTTCTCTTCTTGTTATATTGCTTTGCAGCTTCTATGAGATGTAAGCTCATTGAAATGAAGGGCTGTGCTATGTGTATCCCCGTCTCTATAAATGGGCATGAGGCATACTTTCCAGGACATATAGAGGGAATGGTGTGCAGTGTTCAAAGACTCTGAGGCTCTTGGGCAGGTCTGCAGCAATGGTGGGGGGGGGGGGGGCAGCTGACTTTCTCTCTTTCTCAGTTGATCTCGTCACCTTCACTTCTCTTCTCACTGTGTCTCCTCACACAAATGAATGGGGAATTCCTTCAGTGCCATCTGGACCATTCTAATCACTTCACCCTTTGTTCGTTTAGAAGCAAATACTCAACAACACCATTAGAAAGCTATACATAATATACTCTTTCTGAAGGTGTTTAGAGGTGATGTAAATGATTATCCCATGAGTTTCAGGTCATAGTCACTAGCTTTCTATAACCTGCCCATTGCATCCTGTTCTACCTTTAAGCAGAAAGGAAATAAGTGACTGGCTACTTTTTCTTGATGTTCTATGAATGGTATTAGATTCTTGTTCCTGTAATTAAAAGTGACTTAAATAGAGGAAATCGAGTATCTGCCACTTAATAAGCAAGGTGATGTTCATAAGCGGCTTTGTCACCATTCAGTTCTAGCTGCAGCCCCAGCAGCTTTCCATTAAAACAGGGGATTAACCATTAGTGCATCACAGTGGAAGGAACGAGAAGAACAGCTCCTTGGGTCCCAACAACAAATTACCTCTGAATCAAACCCCTGATTAATAGCTCCAGAGTTGCCTCTCTGCTTTGCATAATTAAGTTTCATGGAGTGTTACAATTAACAGCCTCACCATCACCCAGGTAGAAACAGCTACCATTTATTTGGCCAGCAGCATCAGGAAGTGCTAGGTGGCAAATAAGAAGCATTTACGAGGGGATTAGGTACATTATGTGTCATAAATTGAGTAAGGCTATAATTACCTTCCAATAAAAGGCAACAGACATGATGATCCCACGGTACTCCCCAAGTTCCCTCTTTCTTTTTCTGGGTCTCAGAACCCCATCCCTAGTCAAGCAGTGGCTGCAGCACCAAGGCACCTGCAGATTTTGTGAGCATTGACAGCCTCCTCTTTGTGATGCATCAGAACCTTTCTGAACCTTTGGTGCAGAGTGTGTTTTATACCATTTATTACAGCAGCATTTGTTATCACACAAGTCATAAGACGTGTGATGCAGATGTCAGGTAAGCCTCAGACTCTTGGAATTTCCTGGGAAGAGAGCCAAGATATCATTAGAATTACTGGGATACAACAAAACGCCAAAGTGCTTCGCTGGAGATGAACAGGTCAGGCGTTAATCATTCATCACTTCTGAGGGGTTAAGATGTAACCAGAAGACGTTCCTCTTAGAGGATTTCCCTATAGAGTCACAATTTCTATGACACAGCTACTCCTCTGACCAATATCATTTCTGTTCGGTCACATAAACCAAGAGGAGCCATGGTAGGGCTGCAACCTTCTGTTCAGCTCAAATGTTCTTCTATCGTGGAAGCTAAAGGATCAGCAGAAGAGCTTCCGTGTGTGGGATGTTTCTCTGTGCCCTCGTTTACACGGACATATTTACTGAAGATTTGCTCTGACTATCCAGTTACTTTTCTCTTTTCACTTCCTTCTTTTTCTGTCTTAATTTGGTCACTTCTTCGTCCCTTTCCTTGTTCTCCTTTAGCATATTTCTTCTTAGATCTCCTTGTGTTGTGTCTGAGATTTGAGAGAGAGAGAGAGAGAGAGAGAGAGAGAGAGAGAGAGAGAGAGAAAAGAACTAACGTCCAGATCTACCATTCTTCAAGAGTGTGATTTGGATTAGCTGGGTAATAATGCTGATTAACAACAAAAATTAAGCCCCTGGATTTTTTTTTTTAATTAAAAACAAGAACAACAAGAAGAAAAACCCAAACACTGTTGAAAAAGAAGAATGCATTCGGGAAAAGGTCTAATGTCCTGTCCATGCACAGGACAATACTGCTGTGGAATCTGAGAAGACAGGGCTCCCTAGAGACGTTTGCAAAGCATATAGAGAGAGAAACAAATGCCACTTGTTTCTGACGACTGCCTAATGAGTATTTTAGGAGTATATTAGGATTTAGAGATAGGTATAATGGAAGAGGAAAGAGAGAGAGAGAGAGAGAGAGAGAGAGAGAGAGAGAGAGAGAGAGAGAGAGAGAGAGAGAGAGAGAGAGGAGGGAGAGGCACCAACCCACACTTTACACAAGCTGCTGCCTCGTACACACCATGTATACACCAGGAGGAAGGCCCCAGCATTCCTGGCTGAAAAGCCATTTGTCTTGCAAATTTCTATAATGAACAGATTTTGGAATAAATACCATGTAATCTGTGATGACAGTTCTCTCATTTCCTTTTTATTAGTTCAATCTTCGCAGCATCTGAACCACATAGCGACAGAGCCTCCATAATCATTAAGGCAGCTGGCTGTACACATTTTTCCCCCTTTGCCTGGCACATAACTGACTCCCCAGCCAGTTTCTCCTCAAGAGGCCTGTGGTGCAGTAGTCAAATGCATCCATATAAGAATTCCAGGACAGAATGGAAATGGGCAGCGGGACAGGCCCTGTAGCCACTGCAACACGTCTCCTTTTACCAATTGACCTGTGCCTGAAATACATAAAACCCAATTTTGATGTGAAGCTTGTAGGGAAGGAGAATTGTATTAGACTTCATCTACTCCAAATCAGTCATCTTGGTGGACTTAATGTGGTTATGATGAATTCCTAACTCCTTTATCTTTCTCCCCCTTTTCTTTGTCTTTCCCTAGGTAAGTGGTGTTTGGTTACTGTTGTGAGTGTCTTCCAAAGAGAGCCCAGAGGCCTCCGAGTTTTTGTCTCACAGGAAGAAAACCTTTGGCCATTGACCATCTCTCCTGCCCCAGAGCTTCTGGTTCATCTCTGGGCTCATGCAATACAGTGGGGATATGAAGGTATGGCTGCTTACATCTGGAGGGTTTGCATCTGGTCCTGGAGAAATGAGGTGAATGCTGGAGCCCAATAATGCAATACTTTTAGTAGAAACTCTTGGGCCTAAATGGCAGAGAGCAATGACTGTTTGCCAACTCGTCTTGTGGTTTCTCTCGTATTCTATGTTAATTGACTGGCTAAAGATGAACATTAGGAAACATCTGGATAATTTATAAGAATTTAATTTTTACAAATAACATCACAAATAATGTCTACCCTCTTTATAAAAGAAGGAAAGTGGCTCAAATATACATACATTTTCATGTATAAGTTCCATGAATAATTAGGACTGAGAAAAGTCAATCAATGTTATATTATATTGTAATCATAATATCATATGTGTAGCTGTGTGAGTAACTAAAGAGCTATGGGGAAGGCAGAAGTTCAGAGGAACAATGGACCTTCACATTCTGAGGCCTGATGTTATACATTTTCTTTGTGTATTTAGCTTTTGGCACATTGAGCTATTGTCCCATAAAAGTTACTACAGAGCTGTGCCTCCCGCTCTAGGATCTGAGTCTTTATTGGAATGTTGAGCAGGCTTTGGAATCCTGAATCTCACCCTACGGCTCCTAAAGGGGTTTTTTAACTCAGCGTGGCTGGGAAGGCTGAACGTGGCCTGGATGACAATCACTGGATCTGCACTTGGAACAAGATAAGATAAGGCACTGTAGCTAACAGCTAACTGCTGACCTCAGTCTGTATAAAATGCAGATGTCAGTATAGTGTATTTTGATTATTTCTACTTTCGGTTGAATTGATTGAAATGCTAACCCTGTGTGGCTAAAAGAAATTCTTCATTCTGATTCCAAGGAGGGCAGGCCTTCCTTCATCCTCTGGCAGTCACTGACACTCTTTACATCCCATGACAGCACGTGCTAGGTTATATTCTCTCTCAGGCAAAACAACTGGAAGATCTGTGTCCACCACTTGCTAATAGTTAATAACATCAGGCTTCTCATACACATAGCAAATGAATGAATATTAAATGTTTTGCATAATTTATTATTCATGAGGACTGCATGCGGAGATGATACATTTCAGAATGTAAATCAGAGAAATGTAAATGTGTATAGAATGGGATCTTCCTGTCTAGAAAGATACTGCTATGTGTTCACAAGTAGACATGGGGCTGGCCTTTTCTGTAGAAGGGTTTCAGAAACAGTAAACCTTAACCACACAGAATTTATTTCTGTGTCTATAGACAAGAACTATTTTGCATGGCTATCAATTATCTATAATTTCCAGAGTAGTAAAATAGCTCAAAGGCAATGAAGGGCTAGGATGAAATAACCCAGCGGGGTACTTTAAAATGTGTTGTTTTCTATAGAAGATGCTTAGTAATCTTTTCTGTGTGATTCCAATTTTCTTATACTCTGAAAGTAGAGATGTTAAAACGGGCCGTTATCATCTGCTGTACTTTCTGACTCTATCTACGTTCCCACTTATTAAAGTTCAGATCCATGGAGCCTGGAATTTCTGCCTTCCTTCAGACTGTAAACACACCAACCTAAGTTTCCCATGGTCACCATGCTGTGCCTGCTTTCACTCCTGGGTCAAAAAAAAAAAAATTAACATTTTCCCAAGAATGGATTCTTAGGAAACATTTATCCACTAAGAGGCTGTTGAAGCTAGATATTAACTAGATGGCTTTACTCTTTGAAATTGTCAAAATATCCCTCCGGTGGAAGAAGCCAGGTTTGAGACTTTCCGCTTGTAAAACCTTTGTCTATGGACCATGTTTTGTTCTTATTAACTCTTCACTGTATTTGGGGTGATATCCCTCTCGACTCATGTCTAGTCTGTATCAATAGACAGATGCTGTGGCCATAGTTTGTGAATGACTTAGTAGATCTGTTCAGATGTGGATATGGATGAGGGTGGCTCACCTATCATCAAAGCACGGAGGAACCAGAGGGAGCAGAGGGAGCTCGTGCTGATGAATGAGCAAAGGCAGGCACAGCCTCGGTGTGGCGGGAGGTCTCCTTGGTGTAGCACTGTCATCCCAGCTCCTAGCCTGGAGCCTTGGGAGCTTTGGGAGCCTTGCGGAGCAGGAAGCTTTCCTCTGCTCATTCTGCGGGCATGATTGCCTCCTAGCAGATGTGTGTGCACAGCTTCTGTATGTGCCCATTTGCTTCCACGGAACTCTGCCTCACGCTGTTGTCACTGATGAAAATCCCTCTCGGTGGGCTCAAGCTATGGTACCACATGGACTCACAGTGATGGCTTTTTCAGGGAGGGCCGTGCTACTCCACCACATCCCAGAAAATCATATCATTTTCACTGTTAGCAGCTCCTGCTGAGATCTCCCTAACTTCTCTCACATACAAAGTCCAGCTGTGCTACTGAGAGAAGTTGCAGAGTAAAAGACTTGCGCCAATATTTTTCTTCCATCTGGAGCTTTTTCTTTTAAATTTTTTTGGGGGAGTAGTTGGGTGAGGCTCCCAGTGAGATCAGCCTGTTCCGCCTACCCCCCACCCCAATTTGTCTAAACTCTTGGGTACACCCCAGCCTTTTTGATGTATGATGTAGTCTTCTTTTAAAATAATACCTCAAGATTAGTGCTGGTTACTGGGTCTCAGCTCTGAGCTTTGGGGTAAATGGGAACAAGCCAGTTTAGAGGACTTAACAAACATACCAGCAGTGGCCACTAGCTTAACTCACATACTAACAGTCCCCTGACTCAGCTCTGCTTATGTTTGCTGTTCCTTTGATTCTCCATTGTGTATGCAGGGCTGAGATGAAAAGGACAGATCCTAAGTGTTTAGTCGTTTATCACAGTAGACAACTTTTGCTCCCGTTGCATTCAGAGCCCAGGTCTCTAGGAAGGATCTTCCTGCCCACACTGATGACAAAACCTTCAGTCTGGAATTTACCTGCTTTTCTTAAGGGCCCCTGGAGACTGAGACAATCAGCCTTTTGGTTTTAAACTCTGAAAAACAAGTGCTCTGCCAATAAAAAAATGACGATTGTAGATGGTGCCTCTCCCTGCTCCCTACTCTTCTCAGCAACAGAGGGCGCATGTCCCCAGGAGTGTGGAAGGAAATCATGGTGGAAGTACAGGAAAAGGATGCTCGAGGAAGGCGTTCAGGGAAGGACACAGGGGAGTCTGTCTCTGTGTGGGTTTGCCAAGGGTCCAATCACTTCATCTCTTTCATTCCCTGGTACTTCACAACCAATCAAAAGATCATAGAAAAACGTCTCCCCAAATGAGGGTGGGGCCATCTATCTGGCTGTGGTTTATTAACCTATACATCTCTATAGTTTCAGACTCTCTTCTTTTTTTCTCAATGGCCCTGGATATTGAACCTAGAATCTTAGACATGCAAAAGAAGCACTACATCTCCATCAACGAACTATATCCCCAACCCCTGTATCACATTTTATTTTGAGACAAGTCTTGCTAGTTACTGAGGCTGTCCTTGAACTTGCCATCCTCTTGCCTTGGCTTCCCAGAGTGCTGAGATTACAGGCCTGCACCACCAAGTCTGTCCTCGGACTTCCCTGCAGAGCAAATTGGTAGCCATGGCGTGATATGTTCAAGTAGGGCCAGCCACTATCAGTAGCCCCTCTCTCCTGGTCTCCCCTGTTTTCCCCTGCTTTTTCCATGCCATGGGGACCTCCTCACTTAGCCTGTGGTCCAGACCAGAGCAATGCCATGCACAAATTTGAGCTGCTGATTGGATCTGGAATCATGAGAAGAAGCCACAAGCAGTGCCAGGTGATAGAAAGAAAGATTTAGCTTCCTTATGTAACTCTGCAACTCTTTCACCCAGCCTCACTTTAAGAGTCCACATATTATCTCATGCTAGCAGGTGCAATAAGGTATAAATACAAGGATGTCTCAAATGCATGTTATTAGGACGTTTTTGGAGCCAGTTGGAGGGACACAGGCTGGGAATGTCAATCATAATGACCACCAGTGTGTAAATCTACTTTCTATTCTTCTTTGCCTTGAGAAACTGCTGCTCAGCTCTGGGATTCTAATTCAGGTTTCTGTTGCTATTATTATTATTACTTCCCTTCTAGAAAATGTATGAAATTTCATTTTCTTATTGACTCAAGAGGTTGGGAACACCAAAATAATACTGAGTAAATCAAAACCAGGGTGTTGTAGATATATGGACTGAAGAGAAAGCAATTCTGGGAAGTGGGGGTTGTGGGGGAGGTAGAGACATTCTGAACCTCTAGGAGGTTGTCGGAATGTTAGAAGAAACTGAGAAGCCACAATGAGAAAAGCAATATCACATCTCTGTTGCAACGAGTTTTTCCTGGTGCTGAAAGGACGTTATTACTCTTGAAGAAGAGAGTTCTCTTTTCTCCCCTCCTTTTTGATTTAGACTTTGGTGAGCCAAAGTACTCTGGTGTTTTAATGGTCTCTTTTAAAGATGGAAAGGGCCCTTACGTGTCAGAACACAACCTGTCCCAGCCAGCACGGGGCTTTGTTTGATTATGAAGCTTGTTTGGGATAGATGATATTTTTATAGCTTCTGCTTTGCTTCACCGACGGCCATATTGATGTCGCTCTCCAGGACAGGGCTAATAAATAGTTTATAAAACTATCAGGCCATTCTCTTGGGTAATCTTCCACTGTGCCTTCACAGGCTGCAGATCACACACCCGGAGAGAGCTGGCTTCTCAGACAGGCCAGTCACAGGGTGAATAGCTATGCTGTATGCATGTGGGTGTGCTCACCATGTGCGTACATTCGTGCGTGTGTGTGTGTGTGTGTGTGTGTGTGTGTGTGTGTGTGTGTGTAACTATGTACATGCATACTGTGGAGATGTGTACCTTTGTACATGCATATTGTAGGGGGGTGTACCTGTGTACATGCATGCTGTATGTGTGTGTGTGGGGGTGTACCTGTCTGTGTAGATGCATACTTCAAAAGAACCACCTGAACTTTGCTGTGGACATGTTGGAAGAAGAATGGAGAGTAAAATACTGAAGTTGAGTGTTTCATTAATGCTCCCCAATTTGTGCTTAGACATTGTGACTGCTGGGAAGGCAGAACCACTTTGGAAAACCTTTCCAAAGTGGCTTAAGCCACTGTGACTGCACCATTATTTGCTCAAAGTCCAGAGGGAGGGTATGGGGAGCAGGCAGAAGGGCAGTGAGGAGCATGATGGCACCTCAGGGCCTGTCACACAACTTTTGGAGGGGGAGATAGATGCTAGCTTTGCTGCTGTGTCCTTTAGGGACACCTTTTAGCAACATATTTGTTGCCAAGGGAGCAGAGTAAGGGTGCAGTTCACACTGACCTCAGATATTTGGGTGCTGGGCCGTGGTGGTCCTGGGGTCTGCACTAAGGCAATGCCTCCCAATGCTGGGAAGCACTTGCCCCTGGACAGCTGTGGTACAAATACCTGTGCATACAGACATTTGTGCATTTCCTTCTTCAACCCCAAATGTCCAGTGTGTCATGTTACTATGGCTTTAGAGGCTTAGAAATATCCTCAGAGAAGTTTTCAAAGTAAGCAAGGAAAAAATGGCAGACTAGCCACAGCAACATCAAGAACATAAAACACAACCTAAACTTGCCTCTTGGTTTCTCAGCTAGAAAGTGGCAGAGCCAGAATTTTTGTTCAATTTGTGTCCTGCACACTGAGCTGCATATGGCTCCAACTATGTTGGTGCTGTATGCAATCTGAGCAAACCACGTTTAAAAACTTAGGATTTGCCCATGCTTAGAAATCCCACTGCTCACAGCACTCACCAGAACATCTGAGATGATATCTCACACAGCTCTGGTTTGTGGATCTGAGACTTATTGTAACTTTATTTTCCCTGGGAGAGAAGACCATCTAAGTTGGTATTTTATATCCTTTATGAGTGAGGCCTGCAGATAGTCACAAAAATAGCTCAATGGGCCTTTCTTATGCTGAACCTTATCCACCAAATGGGAATGGAGTCTGTCTTGAGTTTTTCCAGAGAGTTCTAAAAACCAAGGCACAGCACGCTGTCCGTTTACTCTGTGGAATGGGTATCTTGGTATCCGGGGTTTCTCTTGTTGTTTACTATTCTTCTCTTTGTGGCTGTAGTGACATTCTCTGGGGCATTCCTAGCACACTGCTAAAGCCGATGTGCAGTATAGCAGTGTACTCCCCTGGCTGCTGTACTTAGAGCTGCCTTCATTGCCGAGCATTCTGAAGGGGCTAGCTAGCCTCTTCTTTCTGATGATCCACTCAGGAGGGAGTGAAGTAGCTCTTCTTTTTTAAAATTATTATCATCATCCATTCATTTGCTGTACACAGAGTCACTGTGGGGCTCAAACATAGGTCACAGGTGATCAGAATCGCAAGCAGCCCTGTCTGCACTTGAGGCACTACACTGTGACGGCTCTTCCCATCCCTCCTTAATTCCCTGGCTCCGAAGTGCCACACAGGGATGCTAGGACAAAGGGAGTATTACTGTGGAGACAGAACTCCAGGGGGGGCCTCAGCAGTGCTTATTGGCAGGGGTATGGAGACATCATGCTAAGGGAAATCTTTGTCACAGGATTGTAAGAGGGCCAATCAAGAGCAGTGTTCTCGGTAGAGCTGGACGGGAATGTTCTGGAAGCCAAAGTACTAGAGAAAGTCTCTTTGTAGCTTGCTTCTGGTTCTATCTTCTTTTAAAGGTCGTTTGACCATTTTGCTGGGACTGGATGGCACCGTCTTTGCCTTATTTCTTACATAGAAGTGTCTTCTATTAGCACACATCATCTTCAACAATCAAGCAAATAGTAGCTGCTTCTGTACATTCAACAAAGGCAGACACCACTGTCATCTACACCTAGAATAATTCTAGTCCCCATGATTTCTTATCTAAATTGCGACTTTATGGCGATGACCTCAGTTCAGGCCCCATGCATCTACAATAGCTGTACTTTTCTAAGATTTTACACGAGCACGGGGAGCCATGTAGAGCCCAGAACCAAGAGGAGATTATCGTCATTTTGCTTTCTCCACTTTCTCGAGAGTTTTCAGAGCAATGGGGGACAATATCAGACAAATGCACACTCTTAATTTCCATGAGTGGAAACCCCCAATGCAGTTGTTTTAGGAACTCTGGCTATTCATAGGAGTCATCTGGCAGATTTAAAGAATACACAAACAAGTGAAAGCAATGGTAGTTGAAGCTCTACACAAGATAGTCTGACATAATTGACAGGGGGCAGAGCCTGGACATCAGTAGGTTTTAAAAGTCCCAATAGCTTTGATGAGCAGCAACCTTCATAATGAGAATCCTTCTCTCTTCCTTGGGCTGTAGACTCTCGTCTTTATTTCCTCCTTCCAGCTCACTGCAGACTGTGACCTCTCTTTTACAAAGCACTGCCCTTGAAAGGAGATGCTACTTTGGCAGAATGAAGGCCTCATGTTCTATTGGGTTTTCTCAGTGCTTAGATGTTGGACTAGGCCACTTGACCTGGAGCTGTCTTATAGTGGGGCAGTTCAGTTACAACCTTTTTGGTTTCCAGGAACCAAACACTGAGAAAGGCAGAGAGGCAACTGGTAGCCTAGAGAGACAGGCTAGTATCAGCTAATACCTTTTCAGCAGTGTGTGCTTTATGCCAACCTTAGTCTGTGGAATGATAGATTTAAAGAGAATTCATAACAGTGAGTCACACCTTTAACTCTTAAATTTACCATGAGAAACTGCTTTTCTTGTCACTGACACTCTTTGAAATGCTAAGACTTTTTCTGAACTTCTCAGCCCTTGTCTTTCATGGAAGTGCAGAATGGCAGCTGGACCAGAAAAGGACAGATTGCTTCCTTTCCAAATATACCAGCTGGATTGCAAAGGCAACACGTGACAGGATTGTCCCTACCATCCCAGCCCCGGTGAGACAGTGAGGGGTCAAGAGCCAGTGAGATGGGGACCTGTCCTACCCCTTACTCCCTCATACGGGAAGTAATGTAAATTTTGAACCCTGGTGGCCCAGGCTCCTAAAGATCCAAGATTTCTCAATGGCCCTCTCCCCTTTCCCCCATAGCTCTCTCCTTGCTGGCTTTAGGATCCCCTTGTGGATCCACTGATAGGCAAAGAACCCAATTTCACACCAAACTTTATCAGTTAATTAATTAGCTTTTACTGAATATTCCACTGAAAGGAACTAGCCGCTGCTCATAGCCTTTCTGACCAATCTGGTGGGCACAGTGTCTGGGGTTTGGGGTCACTTGAAATGCAATTAATACATAGGTTAAAACAAAAGTATTTTTTAACATAACAGGTTTTTTAAGTCAGAGTATTTTTGATGCTATATTTTTTTTCCTTTTTCAGGTGTATGAGTGTTTGTCTATATGTATGAATGCGTACCCCATGCATGCCTGGTGTTCATGGGAGCCAGAAGAAGATATACAATCCTCTAAAACTAGAGTTACAGATGGTGTGAGCTGACATGTGAGTGCTGGGAACCAAACCTGGCTCCTCTGCTAGAGGAGCCAGTGCTCTTAACTACTGAGACGTCTCTAGTCTCATATTTTTCATTTTAGAAAATATTACTAGTAGGATTTTAAGAACTAAATATGTGTTAAAAGGTAGATAGCTTATACTATATTTTTATTGGATAGTTCTGGCCTACAGTATGAAACAAAGAGTTAGATATTGCTTTCTCCATAGCTTCCTTCTGTGCCTACCCCAGCTGTCTCCTTCCTGGTCCTGTGAAACGAAAAGATGAATAAGATAATGCCATTCTCTTTTTGTTCTTTATGACCTATTTTACTTTTTGTGAGTCTTCCAAAGTTCTACACAGTGCCTAAATCAGAATAGGAGCTTAACAAATAATTATAGACTGGGTTATTTATGGAGATTTTATTTATTCTGCATTATCTAGGATGGCTTTATGTGGACCTTCTAAAATTAAAATTGTTCCTTTCTTTCATAGGGCTTCAGGTTCATTTTCACTTATAAATTCACCTATTTTTTTCAACCCCCTCAAGGTTAACAGAAGGGCAGCTGGGCAGGCTGTAATTTTATTGATGAGTAAGAGAATCACATCACAAATGAAGGAGAAATGAGGCCATGATCAACCACGGGTCCTCTAATTGAACACACTACATCTGTGGGTTCATGAACAAAAACCCAGTATTAGGGATGATTCAAGGGAGGTCACCTGTACATGGTATCTGGTCACATTTTCAGTGCTCTTAAATACATCAGTGCATTTGGAGATGTAGCTTAGAATACAGGGACTGGACAGGGCAAGGGGAGCCCCCTCCCCTACTTTCTAGTCCAGAATCTTTCCTTTCTTTAGTTCCTGGCTCCTCTCTCTTTCAGGGGAAACCTCTCTCCCCGTGCCTTCCTGACTCCTCTCAATCCCGTTTCTTTAAGCACGTCAAGTTTGGAAGCAACTTTGTAGCACATGTCTTTGGCAATCACACATTTTGCGTGTCATCTGCTTCATTATTTTGAGTTATCAGTTGTCTATTGAACTGATTTTTTTGCATATGATGGTGTTCATATTTCCCCATGGAGTCGGTCAGCTCTTATCAGGAAAGGCTCTTCATACTTTCAGAATGCACAAGTGGGAAACTCAACAAGTCAGTGCATTTAAAAGTATTAAGACATCTCACAAAAGAGCAAACTCTCTTAAACATTCCTCACGGCACTAAATCATTTGCTAACTGGAGACAAGTTTCTTTGAGGTTATTAATAGTTTTAAAATAATTAAGCAAGTGGAGCTACGTTAATGAGTGTATTCTAAATGGATTCTATTTAAGGGGACGCTCAGTACTGTGTCCCCCAGCTGCCGCTTTTTTAGCAGATGAAAGTGGCTCCTTTGCTATGACCATCCTCACTGTCCTCAGCCTCACTCCACCTTTGATTCTGACACTTCCCGTGAAGGACTTTCACAGATCACAACCACTAATGCACACCCAGGTGGCAAAGATTCTGTGTGCAAGAGTCTCCTTGAGCTGTTTCACTCCGATTTATATTCCGGCATTTACTCCAATTTATATTCCACACAGCCAACTGAGTGGCATTTTAAAGATCACTCCAGGGTTGAAACCGATGTTGAGAGTGCAACATGGCCTGTGTCAGAGAACACCTAGATACTTTACATCCGCATCATGATGCCTCCTGCCTAGGCCAGTTTCTAGCTCATGTCCCGTGCCTCCTCCCCACACACTCTATGCTCAGTCAGGGGAACCTTATTAAGCAAAAAAACAAAAACAAAAACAAAAAACAAAAAAACCTTGCTTGATTCACCTCTCCAATTTCAATCATACTTTGTTTCTTAGACCCGTCTCTGGAGCTTTCTGTTTTCATTTCTGGTGAAGTTTCTCATTGTTCTAGGAGAACTAATACCCAGCTCCCTGTAGTCTGACCTTCTTTGTCTATGTCTCTACTTATTGAATTGGAAATGTTGCGTTTAATTATTTCCCACCCATAAACTCCGAGCTCTTGAGAAAGGACCCAGGTCTACAACCTTTCATTGTGTAGTGCTATCTCATTTAAATCAGACGGTGGCTCTAATGATGATACAGTCCAACAGAGATGAGGATGGTACCTCTGCTGAAAGGCTCACCAGTTTTGCCTGGTGCTCACACTTAAGTCTATATATTTTCTTGTAGGACCATGTTACTATCCTCGTCTCACATAAGATGAAAGCAAGACTTTGTTATTGCTATATGTGGTGATTTGAATAGGTTTGGCCCCCATAGACTCAAGTGTTTGAATGCTTGACCCAGAGGGGGTGGCACTATTAGGAGGTGTGGCCTTGGAGTAGGTGTGTTCTTGTTGGAGAAAGCATGTCACTGTAGAGGTGGGCTTTTAAGTCTCACATATGCTCAAACAATGCCCAGTGTGGGAGTTCACTTCCTGTTGTCTATGGATCAAGATGTAGAACTCTCAGCTCCTTCTCCAGCACCATGTCTGCCTGCATGCCATCATGCTTCTCACCATGACAATAATGGACTACACCTCTGAAACTGTAAGCCAGCCCAAATTAAATGTTTTCCTTTTTAAGAGTTACCGTGGTCATGGTGTCTCTTCACAGCAATAAAAACCCTAATTAAGGACACCATGAAGCATAACTAAGGCAAAATCTGACCCTAGGTATGTTTAGGTCCAAGTCTGAGGAACTTTTCCTATTGAATGTTTCAATTCCTCATATGTATGTGTTCTGTGCCTTGCACACAGATGGTAGTAAATAACATGTTATTTAAAAAAACAAGATGAAACTTCCAGTTTCTAGAAAGACTCCCTCCCCCTCATTGTCTCAACACTTTTTCTCCTGTTCCTTTCTCCCTCCATTCACCTTGTCCTCACTAGCAATGTAGGTCATCTTCAAGGTTGGGTACTTGTGGGCTTATTTACACTATTAACATCCAGCTGCCGCTAAAGCCTCCTATGACATCTTCCACACACCTCTTTTGCACTCGACGTTTTCAGTGTCTGTTCTCAAGGCCTGCCTTTATTCTTGTGACTTGGGGCCATGTGTAGCAGACAAAGCAGATGAGCCTCTGAAAAGAGGTGCCATCCTCATGCCTGTTGGGCCAAGTTATCATCATACCCACCATCTGAAAGACCTGGACTATGGAGTGCCCAGAGTCTGGGGAAGACACTACGTCTGGCGTGGGATATCTGAGGGAAAAAAATCTATGTACACTATGCCCTTATGTCTGCTAACTTTATTCCTCTGTGACAAAATTTTATCTATACAGCTACAGCTCTGTCAGGCATTCAGGGCAGGAATAAATCTAGATACACCAAGTTCTTTGTCCATCTACTTTCTTTCTCTGGGATGAAATCCTGTCTACATAGCTTCAGTTACATCCTGACACTCAGTTCCTCTTTGTCCTCGTTTACTGCTCTCTCATAATCCTGCTAACCATTAAGCTCTTATGCTTCCAGCCTCATCTTCTTCCTCTGTTTCTTCACCCTCCATCTCTACTTGCTCTCTACTCCTGGCTCTGATGAGCTCTACAAGAGTTCTGCCTTACCATTACAAAACCCCTGTCTTCCTCCCTTCTCCTTGATCATGCCATTCTGTCTGCCTCTACAGAAAATGCCTGTTCCTTCTTGCCCTGGCCACGAGGTTCTCTGCCTCCTCAGAAATGTTGCTCCACCCTACCTTCCATCTTGATATGTTAAAACCTCTTTTGTTCTCAGTCAATTGCTCTGGAGAGCCACTAGGCTTCAAGGCAAGGGGATGGTCTGAGCTGCATTTGCACAAGAAACAAAGCTATGCATCTAGCACCTGCTTGGCTTTGCCTATGTGACCTTATCCAAGTACTGGCCCAAGCAGGAAGTTCACACACATATTTTGTGGGAATTGTGAGCACAAGAAATTTGTAACAAGGCACAGCTGAATATTAAGCTGTGTAACACCAAATAGTCCATACTAGATGGCCTCCCACTTGACCGACCCTTGGCCTGGTCAAGGTATAGCTTTAATACACAGCTGGATTCCTTATAACATATTCTTGTGGCTTGCCACACTGGACTGAATGGCAGGCCATGCTCTTATCCCTCCCCTGCCTGCCCTTGCCATTTCCTGTATGTCAGCACAAAGCTCTTACATTTCCTCAATGTAAGAGCATAGAGACACAAACTATTTTTTTTTTTTTTTTTTTTTTTTTTTTTTTT
>CABHPR010135078.1:0-19029 GCA_902168415.1 Peromyscus melanophrys
GCTGAGCAGACTCCCTGACCCCTCTCTGTTGACGCAGATTCCAGTCAGGTGGAGTGGGCAGTGGGGATGCAAGGGATGGTTTTAGTGACAAAGTTAGGTTCTCTTGGAATTAGATTCTGGATCTTTTAAAAACTGCAATCCTGAAGTCCTCGAAGGTTGCCCGAGTGTGTATAATGTGTGACACTGTCTCTTCTCGATTTTCAGCTCAAGAGGACAGCATACTCAAGTGAAGCACCAGTGAGCTTGCCTTTTCTTTAGTCGCTGAGGATGAATAAAGCTTTGTTGTGTGATGCTCTGGCTTCCTCTCTTTACTGCCTTGGGTGTTTGCTTCTAGGCACCAACCAGCTCTGCAATTGTTTCCTGACTTTTCATTGAGGGGGCGGTTCAAAGGAATTAGTGATCATTACCCGGCACAGATACAAAGTGCAGCTCAGAAGCTTGACAAGTACAGAAAGGTGCAGTAGTATGGCCAAGTGGGGGCTCCAAGGATGCCAAAGAAATAGAGTGGCTTAGCCTCCTGGTGCAGCTTGCTTTACTCTGCCCTGAGCTGGTCTGCTTTTGTCAGAAGCTCAGGCCATGCACAGGAGGACAGGTGGGAGTTGATGCCTTCACAGTGACATGGGTCTTGTGCCCCCTCAACTCATAATTTTCCTCTGGGTCTTGGAAAGTGACCTAAAAGAAGTTGTCCCTCCATCTGTACCCACGGGCTCCTGCATGCCAACAGCTGGTGTGCTAACTAGTTCTTTTCAACTTGACACAAACTAGTCACCTGGAAGAGGGAACCTCAATCGAGGAATTATCTAGCAGGTTGTATCTGCGGGGTATTAATTGATGGTTGATGTGGGAGTGTCCAGCCCACTGTGGGTGGTACCACCCCTGGGCTGATAGTCCTGGGTTGTGTAAGTGAGCAAGCCAGTAAGCAGTGTTCTTCCATGGTTCCTCTGCTCCTGCTTGAGTTCCTGTCCTGACTTTTTCTCAGTGATGGACTGTGATGGAGATATGTAAACCAAATAAACCCTTAACCTCCCAATTTGCTCTTGGTCATGGCTTATCACAGCAATCAAAAGCAAACCAGAAGTGTTACTGCTCCCTCAGTTTTATGCCTTGCACACGTTTCCTGGGTTTAGAGCCTTGTGGGTTTATTTTATTTTACTTTATTTTTATTTTTTGCTTTTAAAGTGAGTTGAGAGAAGCAGCATATGTATACTTCAAAGTCCTATATTTTGTTTTAGAGGCTGAGTCAAGAGCTGCTTCCCCCCTCCACTTACCTCAAATGGTATCCCACTGTCTGGGACTCTGAGGATTAAATTTGCCCCTTCTCCCCGGTGCTGAAGGCACACTGCTGGATGTATTCTCTTCCCAGGAGAACAAATTCTTTGGGATCCCAGGAGTTTGTTACCTGCCAGATAGTGCATGTTTAAAAGGCTAGTCTTGTGAAGTCCCACTGGGCTCAGGACTCAGCTCTGCCTTTCAGGCTTCCCTGCAGTGTCAGAGCTGCTTCCTTCATGAGGGTCCCACCCAGGCACTCGGTACAGGTTATTCCACTTCCGTTTGATCTCAGCTCTGCTCACAGCCTTGACCCAGCAGAGTCTCAATGAGTCAAATGCGATGTGCTGTCAAATGATGTTAGCATGTGTAAAACTGGCAAGTTATTATTTTATTCTGACTCCCTGGACATGATTTTACTTAAGCAGATGGAACTGAATACTTACATACACGTATGTACAAGAGTAGAGCTCTGATTTCAGACACAATTCACAAATCCTTTGTAAAGATCTTTGTGGGAACTTTATCAAACCAGATAAATATGGGCTACACTATTTAACAGTCATAGTTGGCTTTAATTTGAAAAAACAAAACACCTTTAAAATTTAAAATTTTCAATTTTTTTTTAACTTTTTTTTTTTTTTTTTTCTGCTTCCTAATGTCTTACACCAAACTGTTATAGGCAGAGTCCATCTCCAGTGAGTGGCAGGAGGGGCCAGAAGCCACTACATAGGTCTTACAGGATACAGCAGGTCGAGGACTTGGGTGCTGGACCACCATTGCAAATCTCTGTGCCCACTGCAAGAGAAGATAGACTATGAGTGGTTGGTTGTCTCCCTTCTATGCCGTGTCCTCGGCTAGCACCTGTAGGTTCTCCCTGCAGGGGTTGAACTAGGTCTGTGGCCAACACAAGCCGATTATGCTGAGCCTTAGTGCTTGAGCCTCTGCGGTCACTGTGCCCTGATTACTTTCAGCCCTGACCTCCCGTGACCCAGAAGATGCCTTATTCAATGTGCTCACTCAGTGGCCCTGGAGAACCCCAGCTCCAGGGTAAACAATCCCTGGAAAAGATAAGATAATGTCACTGGGCTTCTGATCTGGGGTGCAGTGTGTTCAGCTGAGTCACATGATACAGGTTAGCACTGTGCCAATTTAACTCTTGGTTAGTTCACTGATTTTGTTTTTGCCTTTTTGTTGTGTTTTCTTCCGGTGTGCTCTTTTGTTTCTGAGGATGGCTTTGGGGGGATTGCAGGCATGTGCTACCACACCTGGGAAGGAACTGCTACTTAGTGGAACAAAAGAACTGATAGGAATTAAATGAGCTTACTTCGCATGTATAGGAATATACTAGCATTCAGTCTCATCTGTTATCTACGTAGCAAGAGCTGCCATGTCCCTTGAAGGACAGGGTAGATGGATGGGGCATTCTTTGGCTCCAGAGCCTCAGCCTCAGCTTAGGGCTATGTGAATGAGCTGCCTTTCTGATACCTTGGTGGTTTTCTGCCATATTGCAGCACTGACTTAGGAGTTGACTATGAGCCCATCCCAGCCCTCTGAGGGGTCCAGACCTTTCTTGGCTGCTATTCTGTCTTCTTCCTTCTTCTTTTCTTCCTCCAGGGCCTTGACTTTGGCCTCATACTCATCAGCTAATGCTTTCCACTCCTTTCTGTTATTTTGCAGTCGGTCAAACATGGGCAGGATCTCTTCATGAAAACGAGAAAATTCCTAGAGGGAACTGAGAAGTCACTATGCTGTTCCACTGCTCCTGGAGGGCTCAAATAGTAGCTCCTCAAGGCCTCAGGCTTCCCTATCACCAGACTCATTGGAATGAGGATGCTCTCATATCTATGGCCTGTTTTATTTTAAAAGTCATAAAGACAGGGAAGTGAGGCACACACTCCCTGGCATTATGCTTGTAAGATGGCTACTACTGATCCCAGGTCATATGATCTGTGGCTTGCCAAAGGCCCAGCATGAGCTTGGTTCCCTCACCCTCAGCCTATTTCACTTGGGGCTGACCCCTAGGCAATGTCACCTATAGTTGATCAGCATAGGAAAGAACCACTGAAGTGTCCCCTTTCCAGATGGTACGTAAGGAGGAGGACAGGATAGGAACTTGTGTGAGAGGGAGCTGTTGGGTATAAGTACTTAGGATACAGTATCAGCAGGATGAGCATCCCAAGAATAGAGCAAAGAATGTCAGCTGCAGGGGGATTGGAAGCTTCAACAATCCCTATAGCTGCTTTCAGGTGATGTGGATGGACTGAGGAAGACGGTGGGGCCACTCTTCCTGCTTGCCGGGCTGCTTACGATTGACTTCACTTGGAATCACACAGCATCTCCCTTACAATGTGGGGTCTGTCAACTGAGTACAACCAGAGAGGTGTGGAGCTGGGATGCCGTGTGTATCACATGAGGATACTGTAGTCAGGCCTATCTTTTGAGTCTCCAAGTTTCTGCCTTATGTCCTACAATCAAATAGCAGAATCCAAATCCTTGGCAGTATATTGGTGGAAACATGGCTGCTATCATGTTCTTCAGGCTGTATTGGGGTGTGCCAATGGAAACAGACAGACTCAGATTCGCTTTCACGTTTTCAAAGATGCCTAGTAAGCAAGTCATTTTCCTGAAGACGGTGTGCCCGTGGTGGTAAAGTGGCACTCTGAGGTAGAGATATTTAAAGTGGGGCCTCAGGATGAGTAAGGACCTTCTAGGGGTATACTTGGTGCTTCTGGAGGACAGTCACAAGTTTTGGGACAGACCAGTGGCTGGGCAGGTTGAGATGGGTGTTGTGACAGGGTAGATGTACAAGAGTAGTTATACATCTCACCCTATCAGATAAGGGTGGAGACCACACACATGTCCCTGTACAGTCACTGCTGAGTCCAGCCCATTCCTTACCCACTTTTGGCCAATCCACCCCAGCCAACACCGAACACCTCTGTTGCGCACCTTGTACACGAAAGTACACACAAAGTCGATGAAGCCAACTTGCAGCTTGGGGAGCTCAGCTGCTTTGTTCCGGTCCATCATGGGCTTGTGGAAGAGACACAGGCAAATGACATGGGTGCTGCCCCTCCCTATGAGACTTTGTTAGCTGGCAAAGGCCTCTCTCTTGCTGAGTCTGTACCTTGCCTAAAGCCTGCTCCAAACAGTTCTTCACATTAGTAAGCTGGGAGATAAAATCTTTGCCTCCAAGTGGTCAAAGCAAACTGATGTAGTTCCTAGTTCCTATGTGGATAAATGCCATCCCTGGTATTAGCAGTGGGCCTATCCCTAACCATAACAGCCTCAATGTCTATCTTGCCACGGACTGCTACCTCTACTCCTCCCCCTTTCCCCTAGGGTTGCCCTTCTCAGAGTTGCCCTCCCTGAACTGCCCTGCCTCGTGTATGTACTGTGCAGCTGCATAGGCCCTGGGGGCTCTTGCTTGTGAGCTACAATCTAGATCTTCCAATTTTTCATGATTTTTATTCTACAAGATGCCAAATTACCCATGCTCATGCCAAGGACCCCACAAATCAAAGTTAAAACTCCAGGACCCTAAAATTCTGGGGTCTAGAGCACTACCAAGTGTTCTAATTCACACGTTAAGATGGAAGATTCTGAAAGCAACACTCACAATGGGCTGTTGATCCAAGACAGTCCTCTCCAAGTCTCCTTGTTCCCAGAACTCGGCAGCCACAAGAAGAGCAACCTGAGCACACACAAAGGTTATAGTGGGGCTCTGTGTTCAGGAGCAGTGGGCCCTCCCCTTGAAGCTCCGCAGGCAGTGTTCATATGCCTCTCACTGTTGTACCCAGACATTAATTCAGAAATCAACACTATTTCCCTGTAGCTCCCTAGGTGAAGACCCAGGATGGCCTGTGTGGCTATTCTGAGTCCAGATGGTCATCAGTCCTGACCTTGCTCTGGACTTCCCAGGGCTTGGTTATAGCAGACAGGTCACATGCAGTCATCATCATGGCCCTGTGAACAGACAGAGCAGACTACATGTCCTTCTGAGAACAGAGAGAACACATTTTCTCAGCTTCTCTGAGACAATCCTGGGGAAGGTGCTAATCCTGAGTCACCACCTTGTAGGTGAAGAAGTAGAACTGAGGATGAAGCAAGAAGTGATGATCAAGAGTCCTAAGGAAGGCTATCTGACTCTGAATTCTGTGCTGATGTCCATGAATCTCAGGACAGATTGATTCAGTGCCTTTGTTCAATTTAGAGAGAGCTAATCTTGTTTTGGAGTCTTCTATCCCTGGGGTTAGGGAGGTCTTGCAGGACTAGTTGGTCAACAATAGACCTGCTACTTACATGACTATCTCTTTTCGTGTTGTCTCTAGGGATAAGTACTCAACCCAACTTTTCTTGTCTTCATAGTTCTTGGACTCATCCACAATCTTCTGGAACATTGTTCTCTTCCTGGTCCCCAAAGGAGGGGAGGAGTAAGTGACAGATTGGTCATGGCTGCCTATGTCTGCTGAGGGCCCCACCCACACCTCCTGCCTCTGATGCATTCTTACTTGAAGTAGAGGGCCAGGTCAGTGGCAATGATGGCAATGTCCATGAGGTGGATCACATGTTCATGTTGCCGCCGGTTCAGGTTCTGGTAGATGTTCAGGCTCTGTGGGGACCTTCAGTTGGTGTTGGGTTGTGGCAGATGTTGCCTGGGGTACCCTTGGTTTTGACTCTCAGGGCCTACTCTGTCTACTCCCTGGACTCTAACCTGGCCTTCACTTATATGATCCCAGATCAGTCTTATGGCTACCTATCCAAGCAAGGAGAGCCATCCCCATCCTCCCTTGGTGTCTATCCTCTGCCTGGGAGGGTCCCAAGTCAAATATCTTTTCCCATTTCCATGATCTGTTGTAACCACTAGTGGCCATTCATGGCTACTGACCCTTGAAAGCAATTCTACCCCATGTGGGAGCATCTCTAGATGGGAGCCTGTCTGGTAGCACCTCACACTGATAAACTTGCTTCCCAGGGCCTCCTGCCTGTTTGCTGTAGCCCAGAGGAGGACCCATCACCAAATCAGGAACAAACCTCCTCTGCCAACAAAAACTTCCCAAATTCCAGGTGGTGCCGTTCTAGAATTGAGGAGCCATGCAACTTGGCTAGAGGATTCTGGGATCTGTTGCATATTTTATTTAAAAAGAAGACACAACAAAAACAATGTTAGAAGGCAGTAGGATGAGGTCTGACCCACCTGGCACTGTGCCTTCAAGGTGGCCCCTCTCAGTACTGATTGCCAGACTGCAAAGACTGACCCTAACCATGCTTGATTTATGGTTTACCATGCCCACCACAAGCCTGCCCTCCCCACAGCCTACTTCATCTGGTACAGGTTGTTGGTGCCACGGTGGTCGATGTCGTGGCACAGGCCAGCTGTAACCATGGCAAAGGCCTCCAGGTCTGTGTAATAGCTCTTCAGTTTGCCTGTCTGTGGGGGAGAAGTCCAGTTCTGGGTCCTGCCACTGGCCCAGCTCTCTGGCTCCAGAAAGCAGAGGTTGAAGGGAATGTGGGGCTGGCCCAAACCCATTCTTTTGCCCACCCAAGTCCCCTCCACCCATTGCCAGGACTGGGCAAGCACAACGGGCATCCTTGGACCAGAAGGTAGTAGCTGTGGTCTTTGTTCCAGGCCCATGAATCTTCTTACCCCATCCCATTTCCATACATACCATTAGTAGTGTAAACATGGTCTGGGCTACATTGAAGCCATGGCGCCAGTTGTGGTAGGTGATTCTTCGATAGGCTTTGCTGACAGAGAACAGGAACCGCACCAGGACCTGGGGGAGCAGAGGACATGTAGACGCTGGAAGCCACATATGAGTCTACACAACACCACATGAGAATCCACCCAAGCCTTTCAAACTGCTTGTAGTGGAGCTTGTCATACCCATTTTCCTACTTCTATCTTGTTAGCCTCAGAGCCCTTGTTCCTTGTTCCCCTTGGCCCCTTCCTGTTTGGGAAGGGCTCTCACACAGTAGAACTAAGAACGGCTCCAGCCATTGGAAATTTGATGCCTCTATCTCCATGGCCCAGACCCACAATGGAAAGAGGACCCCTGGGATGTGGGATACTTTGAGAAACAAACAAAAACAAAACAAAAAGAATAAAACAAAAACATTAGTTTTAGGGTTGAATGGGTCAGATATGTGGTCTGTGAGCAGGAAGGTAGAGCATCTAGACATTTTCTTCGAGAAAGAGAATGCAGGCTAAGGGAGCTCTCTAATATTTTCATTATGATATTTAGGGTCAAATAAGTATTTGGAAATATTTTTATTCTGGTACTTTTTTTATAATTTTTTTCTTTTTTTTTTTTCTTTTTTTTTTTTTTTTGGTTTTTCGAGACAGGGTTTCTCTGTGTAGCTTTGCGCCTTTCCTGGAGCCCACTTGGTAGCCCAGGCTGGCCTCGAACTCACAGAGATCTGCCTGGCTCTGCCTCCCGAGTGCTGGGATTAAAGGCGTGCGCCACCAACGCCCGGCTATAATTTTTTTCTATTCTGTTTCCCTTACAATTTAGTAAAAATTCTTTCTAAATACCAGCCTGTCACTCTTGGTTTCTGGGGAGCATGAGAGATTATTCATTCTTTATGTGGGCTGTGGGGACACAGGTATGGAGGTGGATGCAAGACAGAGTGAGAAGCCCAGGGAAGGAGCAGAATTGTGGAACTCTGAGCTGGAATAACCTTCCCTTCCTCCCAGTGGTGATCTCTGAGGGCTCTCACCACATGCCTTTCACCTCTTGGATCTGTAACCCTTAACCAACCCTCCACATCCTCTTGTTCTGGAACTCCAACCATATCTCCCCACCTCCTGGGGAATCTGGAACTTTCGGACTACACCCAGCTCATAGTACATCTGGATTCCACATTTGACTAGCTCCAGCTCTGTACACTCCAGATCAGAGAAGTGGAACTCGTAGATGTCAAACTTGGTAGGCCCTGGAAGTTCTTCCTTCTGTAAGAGAGATTATGGGCTGAGGGAAGCAGACCTACCACACCCCCACTGGTTCTTAACCTTTCTATTTTTTTCTGAACCCTTGTCCAGGCAGGCACTCAGGTATCTCTGGTGATGTCTGCCTTCCAATTACTCAAATTTATAGCTAGGTCACTCATATTTTCCCAACCTATCCTATTCTACTGTTTCCACCCACCAGGTGACTGGACTGTGAGAAGCTTGCCTGACTTGGTAGCAGTGATGTTGGAAAAGCAAACATAAAGATGTATACATGAAGCCGGGTGGTGGTGGCACACACCTTTAATCCCAGCACCTGGGAGGCAGAGGCAGGTGGATCTCTGTGAGTTTGAGGCCAGCCTGGTCTACAGAGCGAGATCCAGGACAGGCACCAAAAACTACACAGAGAAACCCTGTCTCAAAAAACCAATCATATATATGGTTGGGGAGTGTTGACATTCCTACACAGGTAGGACTATATATATATGAAAAGTTACAGAGGCACATACACGGATTCAGGCCTACCCATATGGACACATGGGAACATATGTGCACACCTCACACAGAGCCATTAGTGTTTAGAACATGTTGAATGCATTAATAAACCCCTCAACTATTCAGTAAACAAACAGCTCTGGTGATTCTGATAAATCACACAAGTGACAGAAAAAGGTAGGTGTCCCATAACTGTCAAGTTGATGTAGGGATGTTCTCTGGGAGACACACAAACATGTGTCTATATGTGCCTATACACACACACATGCATGAATACACAAGTGAACACAGAAGTATGTAAACACACGAACACAGATATATCTAAACGAGGGGTGGTAGCACCTGGTTACTCCTGTAGGGAGGCAGCACAGATGGACGCTTGGCCCAAATTGTGGCTGCAGAAGCCAAAACATGGGTAGTTCTGGGAAACACAGAGGAGGCAGGAAGGCAGACATAGATACTCAGCAGGGCAGATGTCAAGTAAACTCCAGTGGGACACTCTCAGAGCTGTGTTGTCACCTCTGTTGGGGAGTGTTGACATTCCTACACAGGTAGCACTAACATCATGAGAGGGTGCTGTGTGTGCCAGGGATCTCTCCTGCCACTCATGAGAGCAGCTTGTGTCCACTGGAAGCAGGTTCTCACCAAGATTTTCCCCAGCTCATCCTCCTCACAGTCAGCAGGCTCTTTCCCCAGGCGATCCCTTGTTGGCTAACAGAGAACAACAGGTGAGTTGTGGGACTGAGTGGTAGTGTCACTTCACCCTATGTGACAGAGTGACAGCATCACCTATGCTCCACATGATAGGCTGACAATATCACCCTTATCCCAGGAATGACAGTGACAGTAACCCCTTCATTCCACACATGTTACACAGTGAACTTATTGCCATTCCCCCACAAGGGACAGGATGATAGTATCATCTTTACCCTATACTATAACAAAGTGACCCTTAACCTTCACCTCAGGTGGCAGATGGCAGTATCATGCCCATCCATAAGTGTGTCAGTGGTGGTGTCACCTTTACCCACATACAGTGACAACATCACCTTCACCCTGTCAAGGTAACAGAATGATGGTACGCCGTCATGGAACGTGTTGAACACAGGGCTCCTGATTGTTGAAGGACAGCAATCTCCTTGTATTCAGACATCCTCAATTCCAGACATAAGCGGTCAGTTTCTGTGGACCCCGACCTTCCTTCCTTTCCCTGTGCAGTCCTTAGTGACACACATGGATTAATGAGACAGGCCAGGAAGGCTCTGGTCACACTTGCTCACTGCTTAGGATGAGACTCAGGGACACTGTCTGGGTTGTACAGTGTTAGACCTAGCCTGGGCCCCAGGGATATGTCCTTATCACTGAGTTCCCTGCCTCCCCAGACAGAGGGGCCCATAGAATGCTAGGCATAGTACCAAGATTGCCTGGATTTCATCTTTGTCGCATCTCACATGGTACAGAACCATGTCCTGGGCGATGTCCTTACGGTTCTCCAGCTTGTTCATCTTGTCATAGGTGTCGGTATTCAGCACTGACCATCCCAGGAACTGCGTCAGGGACTGGAGGTAGATGGCAGTGTCACCCCATTAGCCAACCACTCTGGTGACTCTTACTATGTTCTACACCTGTGGCTCAGTGGCCAGTTTCCCAGACTATTGCAGTACAGTGGATGCCTCTGAATGAGACCTCCAGAGATAGAATTGTGAACTATCTTTGTCCCCTTCTCCTTGACTTAGTGCTAAGCAGGGTCCAGAAGTGTGTGGAGAGGAACAATACTCACTGATGTCCCACACCATCATAGATGGACATCTTTGTCCACGTATGGTACTGGATATTTACCTCCATGAGAACTTCATCTTGATCATCGAAGGGCTTCCCGTCTTTCCTGTTGTAGAAGGTTGCCACCCCTACAATCTCCTCCTTCTTGTTAACAATGGGCATGGAAAGAACGTTCTTGATCACCCACCCAGAATCATCCAGGGGCCCCTCCTGCAGGGAGCAGAGAAAGAACTAGGCTGTTCTGGGTGTGGTCTGGTAAGACTTGGTGCCTGGGGGTGGGGATAGACCTCAGTTTCTCTCTCCTCAAGCTATGCTAATAGGTTGAATGCTGTCTTTTTGCTCTCACTTGTTTGTGAACTTTATGTTCTTGGGCTTTGTGTCATAATTTTCTGGGCTGGAGGAAGCTATTTCGCCACCGTAGCAAACATCAAGGGCACATGAGGGTTCTAGGCCCAAGTATACTTCTTAGAAGTATTGAAAAGTCTTGCTCTTAAAGCACTTACTAATTGCTCAACAAATGGGCCCACATTTCCACTTTGGACTTTGAACATTATATAGTTGGTTCATTATGTCTTCCAATATGAAATGTGAATATTAATTTTTGGCCAGTTCCTCAAAGAGGCTGTTAGTGACAAAGCATGTTCCTAAACATGACCTCCCTTAGGAAAGTGCTATGTGGCCCTGGGTATGTTTGTACAAACCCCAGATAAAGACAGGTAGGGCAGAGAAACTCTAAACCCTCATAGTCCCAGCCCAGAGAAGTTTGCCAGACCGGGTTCGATCAAGTGATACCAAAGAAAATTCAGCCAAGTCCTGCCAGGGTTGATTGAGCCCAAAGATTAGCTCACTTCTCCTGAGCACAATGAAGACCAGCTGAGCCCAGATGAGCCCAGTGATGATAAATTAAGACCAGACTAGACCAGCTGAGACCAGACTGGATCCACTTAGCCCAGATAAGCTTTCCCAAATTCAGCCAAGATCATTTGAGACCAGATAAGGTCAGCTGAGACTAGACAAGATCACCTGAGTCTAACTGAGCCCAATAAAATCAGCTCAATCGTAGACCTGGAAGCACAGATACATGCTTGTTTTTGTTTTTGTTTTTGTTTTTCAGGACAGGGTTTCTCTGTGTAGCTTTGCGCCTTTCCTAGAACTCACTCTGTAGTCCAGGCTGGCCTCGAACTCAGAGATCTGCCTGCCTCTGCCTCCCAAGTGCTGGGATTAAAGGCACGCGCCACCACCGCCCGGCCATACATATTTCTTGTATGGTTTCTCAGTCACTGAAAATGAAATTGTTCCTTTATTTTTCTTTTGCTTTTTAAGACAGAATCTCACTCTTTAGTTGGCCTTGGGCTAATTTGCAGCAATCCTTCTGCCTCAGCCTTCCGAGGGATGGGATTACAGATGTGAGTAAAGTTGTTTTATGTGTGTATATTATACATTTGTGTGTGCATGTGGAGGCCAGAAGTCCATGTTGAATGTTTTCTTCTATTGCTTGCCACTTTATTTCGTGAGATTGACCTCTCACTGAAGCTGGAGCCCACTGATTGGCTGGATTGGCCACTAAGCCCCCAGGGTCGTCTTGTCTTGCCTGCTTCTTATTTCCTAACCCAGCACTGAGGTTATAGGTACGTTTTACCATGCCTTTTTTTTTTTAACGTGGGTGCTGGGGATCTGAACTCAGATCCTCATGCTTTCATAGAAAACACTATCTACTGAATCATTCCCCAGGCCCATAAAATTGTTCCTTGAGTGGGAAAACCTAATTCAATTGACACCATTTCTGAAACAAAACACCCTCTTTTCAAGTAAAATGCAGTTTCTAGCAATCAGTAGGCAGATTACCTGAAACTGGAACATTTCATCAGCTGAAGCATTCATGATGTTACAGATCTGGAAAGGATCAGAAGCATTTCCATTCTGAGCAACTGAATACATAAACACAAGGACTAGTCTATTTAGCCTTGCCTATAAGAGAGGAGCTTCCAACTGGGCAAGGTGAGCAGCAGCTAGCAGGAAGGGCTAATGGGAGGTGGCAGGCCAACAGGTGTGCAGCACTGGCAAGCACAGGCCAAGGCCTAGAGAGGGCACTCACAAAGCCACTTTCTGCTACATAGGTTGGGAGGCCACTGGCCAGGGCCCAGTGATCAGCTGGAGGTGTGCTGTGGGAAAAGAGCAGAGATCAGAGGAATAGATGCTTGGATTGTTAGATGAAATCGTATATGAATTCAATTTCTTCCCTTCTCTGAGCTTAGGTGGGGTGGGGCTAGTAAAGTACTGAGGACTGGAGGAGACCAGGAGGAGGTGTCTTCCGTTCTGCCTTGTTGTACCTCCTCTTTTTGTAAGCCCCCTCCCTTGTAAGGGCTACCTGTTCTGCAGCCCTGATACCTGAATCCTACTCCTTTCTTGGAGCCTGTTTAGGATGTTGACAGGCTTGTAGGTTCATGAGGTCACTGGCCACATAATCATAGGACCATTGTACCTCTCGGCCTGTGCTCTGCACTAGACTTTCCTTTGGGGTGTGACAATGGCCTTACCTTGTGGAGGCTTTACCTGCCAGGGCTGAGATGGTTAAGTTGCTGTGGATGGGGCCACCTGACAGCTCACCTGACTCCCTAGATATCTGAAGCAGATGTCTAAGTGCCTTAGTCCAGTAACTTCCCTTTTCGTCTGTCCATGCTCCTCCTCCCTGTCCTGGGAAGGTCCTGCTGGCTCTACATAGATGCCCTTGAGATAGCTAATCCACAGGTTGGGTTTACGGATGTTCCATCCTGGAGTGAGCCACTTGTCAAACCCCAGCACTTACGGAATGACTTTGATGTCTTCCTTGCCATGGAGGATATAATCAATGACTTTGTAGAAGATAATTTCCTGGGAAACAAAACACATCAATGTAGGAACTCCTGGACAGCTTCTCAGTGGAGTTATTCTTGAAGGGAAAAGAGAACAGCACCCACCCAGACACATCTATCCACAGATGACACAGGCACAGCACCCATGTAATTGTGTGTGTGTGTGTGTGTGTGTGTGTGTGTGTGTGTGTGTGTGTGTATACCAATACATTCTCTCTCTCTCTCTCTCTCTCTCTCTCTCTCTCTCTCTCTCTCTCTCTGGCACTCATACTCATAGATGTGTATTGCACACCCAGGTTTAGAAGCTCCGGCAAGCTAAAGTAGATCTAGAGAATTCACCCTCACTGGGGCAGTGCAGGCTGATGAGAGCATATAGGTGTTTGAGGCTACCCTATTTCCCCATCCTCTTGTGGGGTGCTTGCCACCTATCAGCTTGACTTACCCGGCCATCGGGTGTTCGTGGGCCTGAGTATGGCTGGGCTTCTCCCATCAGCACAGGCCATACATCGAAGAATTCCTGGGCAGAGAAGAAGAGAGACGGGAATGTTCAGTCTATGAGCCGGGCCACACTGGGAAGGAGGTGCCTGAGAGTTTGAGACCTCACCTTCTCCTTGGTCATGTCCAGGAGGCCCACTGAGTACCGGTCACAGTTTAGATAGGCCCGAACAGTGTAGAATGCCTTGTGGAACTGCCTTTCGATGTCTGTCAGCTCTTCAAATACCTTATTGGCCGACCAGAGAAGCACCTGGAGGGGTGGCACACATGTTGGCCTGTGGCCTCACCTGTTTGGCCTCAGAAGCTGTGGAGTCCACTCAGTCTTGGTATCACAAACATTTCAAGTGTAATTCCTGCAGAGTGCCCAACTGGCCCTGAATCCCAGGAGGACACTGACTGATGGTGTGTAACTCAAGGTTTTCTGTGAATACAGGCTTACCTGCATCCTGACTCCAGAGGGAGCCTAGAAACCCACTGGGTGATGAGTTCTCCAGGCTTGCTTAGCCTGTATCCCTGACACTTACTGTCTAGTGCTGGCTTCATGCTCAGTGAATGAGCAAATGAGTGGAAACTGAAGTCACTGTGAGCTTAAAAGGCAAAGATCCAAGTAACCATTCTCATCTACTCTGCAGTTAGCCCAGGGGGCACCATGGTTTGCAGTGTAAACAGCAGATACTTTCATGTCTCAGCAAAGTGAATTTGAGAGTGACTATTTTGTTAATACCAACATAAGTCCTAGGCCAGACCAGGTACCAGAGTCTCCTTTCACAAGCCTAGGCCACGAGAACTTGTGTTCTCAAACACAAGCATCTCAAGGCATCCCACCAGCCCAGTCAGTCCTCCAACTCTCAGTGGGCCTGGTCCATAGCAAAGTCCCTTCTCCATGGGCCTTCCTTGGGGGCTTCTTCCTGCCATTCTTCTTAGACCTCATGAACTAACTCATTTCCCCATAGCCCTCTCAGTAGGAGGTAGCTCTTCCCAGTCTCCATCTTATTTGTGTGACCCAGCCCCTATTGCTGCAGAAGCACCCCTATCAATTCTTGCACCCTGGTCTCTGGCTCCCTCATGTTCACACTCAACACTTTACACACTACTTGCAGTTTCCCAGGAGACATGAATCTTGACAGCCACAGGACTGTATTTTCACCTTCACGTCAGCAGCCCAGCCCTGGACATCTTAAACTGCAGTGCTCAGCCCTGAGATCTCGGTCCAAGCTGTCCTAGGGCTACATTTGTTTCTAACACTCAGGCCCTGCCTCATTCACGAATGATTTCTGCTCACTTGCTATGCACCTCAGCCATGCTTCTCCATGACAAAGCTGAGTGCCACAGCCTTGAAGTGTGGCCACTTGGCTTTGATAGTCTTGGGACTGAAAGGAGCATGGGCTCCTGTTCTTAGGATGCGGGGAGAGGAAGGGTAATGACATTTGTTGTATCTCAGAAGAATCCCTGACTGATTGTATGTGTGTATTGTACATGAGTATGTGTGTGCATGTATGAAGAGAAAGAGTGTGTAAGCCTGTGAGTGTGCATATGTGGCTGTATGAGTGTAAGTGCATGAGTGTTGAGTGTGAATATGTGAGTATGTGTGAGCAAATGAGCAAACGTGTGAGTAACCCATGCCTCTGTCCCATAGATATTCCCTGAGCTTTATTTCCTAGATAGCCAGGGCCAACCCCTCACTGGTGCTTGGGGTGTTTGTCACAGCTGCTGGCTGTCCTGTTACAGTGCAGGCAGATTAAACCATATATTTGACTTTGGAGTCATAGGAGAGTAGGTAGCTCAAACTATTCTCCCAGGGAGAGGGACAGAGTAAGCGGATCACAACACAGTGTCCAAGGCTAACCTCCCTTTCTCTTGCCCCCTTTCACCTTGCCGTCTGGCCTGTCACCTCCCCTCTGCGGCTCGGTTCCTCTAGAAATTATGCTCTTCTGTAAATGCCATCATATACCCGGTTGAGGAAACAAGGACTGTTGAGACCCCGAGGAAGTGAAAGCCCAGAGGGGAGAGGTATATCCAAGGTGGTCTGACTGAGATCTTTACAAGCCTTCTGTTCTCTTCTCCTTGTTTTCATTTTTACCTTTCCAGTGGTCTCTGGCATACACAGTAATCAAAGGAAGGTCAAGCATTGCCATTGCCTGGGTCGGATCAGGACCCCCAGGGTTGCTCTGCTGTAGTCAACATCCTTGGCTTGCTTGACAGCCCTCCTGCCTATGACCACAGTGCTGGGGACCTTCATGTCAGCAGCCTCTGAATGTTGGTACTTTGGCTTCACAGGAGCAGCTTTCTTCCTACCAGAGGCTCTTCCTATGGGAGCAGCACCCAGGCTTTGCATCTCCCTCCCTGACTGGTGGCACTTACTGCTGAGGCCTCTGCTCTACTCTATGCCTGAGGGGCCCTTGGCCTTAGCCCTTGCCAGCCTTTTCTTCCTTTTTTCTACCTTTTCTTCCTTTCTACCCAGACACTTATCTCTTCTGGGTAGCCTATCTCAGGCTTACCCCAACCCTGCTACCAAAAAGAACATCTTGGTTGTAAGCAAGAGAGGGTGTCCAAGGTCAGTCCCAGAGCCTCAGTAGAAGGGTACTCAGGGCAAAGCCACAGGAGCACTAGGACTTTCAAGGATGTTAGAAAATCATACTCATATGAATTTTTTTACTTTAAAATATGGGAAACTTTCTTCCCATGTTTTTTAGTTCTAAGTTTTAATCCTATCATCCCCTTTGAGTTGGTTCTTACACAAGAGTTGAGATTAGGTTTGTTTTCTCTCTGTAGTATGTGGATAGCGCCGATCACTGACATCTACCCTATTGTGTGTTCTTGGTACTTTTGTGGAAAAAATTAATTGGTTTGGCTCCATTTCTAGGCTCATTTTCTATTGATTGAGCTATCTGATTTTTATAACAGTACTAGGCTGTTTTGATTACTATAGCTTTGTACTATATTTTGAAATCTATGGTTGGTATGAATCACAGGGCTGAGCACAGGGGAGCCCAGGAGTGACACTTCTGGGCCTTAGTAGCAACATCTGCATGATATCAATTCTCTTGGATGACCTCAGTAGGAGGACAGTCTGTATCTCTAGCAAAACTTACCCACAGGAGGTCTGTATGTTTAACCCTCATAAGCCTGAACACTGTGTCTCCTAAGCCTGATGTGGTGATTTGAATGATAACAACCTACATAGTCTTATATATTTGAATTATATATATATATATATATATATATATATGTTGGTAGAACTTGTATATTCTCCCCAGTTCATAGACCTGTTTGGGAAAGATTATGAGATATGGCCTTGTTGGAGGAGATGTGTCACTGGGGGCAGGCTTTGAGGTTTCAAAAGACTTGTGCAGTTCCCAGTGCATTCTCTCTCTCTCTCTCTCTCTCTCTCTCTCTCTCTCTCTCTCTCTCTCTCTCTCATTGCACAAATTCTAAACGGTCTTATAATAAAAACCCAGAGCCAGATATTGGGGTAAATACTGAAAGATCAGAGAGACAAAGGAACAAGCCACAGCCACTTCTCACTTCACCAACTCTATGAATCCTCAGACTGAATGCCTCTGAGTCCTCAGCCAAAAGGCTCTCTAGTTCCTGTCTCCTCACACCTTATATGCCTTTCTCCACCCAGCCATTTTACTTCCTAGCTCAACCTTCCTAGTGCTGGGATTATTCGTGTGTGTACTTCCCAAATACTGGGGTTAAAGGTGTGTGCCACCACTGCCTGACCTCTATGTCTAATCTAATGGCTGGTTCTGTCCTTTGATCTTCAGGCAAATTTTATTAGAGTACAAAAAAATATCACCAACCCCAACTACATCTTATTTAAGGATCAAGATACAAGCTCTCAGCCGTTCTTACTGCCAGGCCTTTGCTCTGCTATTATGGACTCTAACCCTCTGAAACTGCAAGCCCAACTGAAATACTTTGTTTTACAAGTTGCCTTTGTCCATGATGTTTTATCACAGCAATAGGAAAATGACTAAGACACCTATGTGGTCCTTTCTAGCATCAGTATTGGGGCCCTCACTTCATGATGCACTAAGAACTGATTGTTTAATATCTAGGAATCCTGGGAGTCAGGTGTTAAAAACAGGCATTATTAAAATTAAATCATGTAAACTTATGAGTTAAAATATTATACTAAGAGCAAAGATAAAGCCAGGTATGGTGGCTCATTCCAATGATCCTGGCACTGGGAAATGGAAGCAGGAGGATCAAGGCCAGCATCTACTACATAGTGAGCATAAAAGCAATGTGAGTTACACAAGTCAGTTTCAAAAGAAAAAAAGGCAGGGGGGAGGTGGTAGGAAAGAACAAAGGTAATAAAAACACAAACTCACCACCATCCTTGACCTTCCTTATTTTCTGTTCTGGTCTCTGCTCTTGAGGTAAGACTTGGGAAGGGTATGGAAACCACAGCTCTTCTCTTCCCATTCTGCCTCTAGGGCCACCGTGGTGGCCATTCCAGACTGACTCCCTCCCGACTGATTACTGCCTCTTGAACATTTCCTTGCTTACAGTTTGGAAATGTGAGGCTCTGAGAAGAAGGCCCTGACTTCATTCCTTCTCTTGTATTCGTAAGTCCTCCTTCACGATGAATCAGTGCACCCCTGCCATTTGAACGATATCTAGAGACCGTAGACTTGCACCTATAGGGCCCTCATCTAGTCTTTGGTCCCATGGGCAGAAAGAATTGCTCCATTGAATCATACTGGGAGCCAAGCGGCAGGTTAGCGAGAACACCAGCATTTGGGGGTCACCTATAGTTTTCTTATCTTCTGTTGGCTCTGATCAGTGTAGCCGAAGTACTTTTAAGAAAGGGATCTGACTAATGCTCAGAACTTCCAGGTTTTGGGGAACATGGGGGGGGGGGGGTTTGAAAATGTTTTAATGCTCACTGACCAGCACTCCCATCACACAGGAACAAGAAGGACAATGTGTCTTGGGCTAGGCCACAGGCCCCTCAGAGCCAGTCTCAGTATAGAGATTTCTTTTCAAAAAGCACTGTGAGGGCTGGGGATATGGCTCAGTGATGAAACATTTGCCTAGTGTGGGGGTATTGTGTTCCCCAAAATATTGTGTATGCTAATAAACTTATCTGGGGTCAGAGAACAGGACAGCCACAATGTTAAACATAGAGGTTAGGCAGTGGTAGCATACGCCTTTAATCCTAGCATTCCAGAGACAGAA
>CABHPR010135078.1:19129-36745 GCA_902168415.1 Peromyscus melanophrys
ACATAGAGGCTTCCAGTCTGAGGAAACAAGACCAGCTGAGGATCCGGCGAGGTGAGATAGCTGTGGCTGTTTCTGTCTCTCTGACCTTCCAGTGTTCACCCCAATAACTGGCCTGGGTTTGATTTTATTAATAAGACTCTCTAAGACTCATGCTACAGCCTAGCATGCATAAGGCCCTGGTTTCTATTTCCAGCACCCCAAAATAAATAATCAAATGAAGCCCAGAAAGAACTGTGAGGCAGAATTCTGCAAATGCTGGTTAGACTCTGAACCTTGGGGCAGCTTTTCCAGCACCCTCTCTTCCTAAAGTCTGACTTCTTGGAGATTCAGGGCCCTGGTAAGACTTACAGAAGAGGGTAGTACAAATGGTAGACTTGACTTTGAATGATAGTCTAGGGTCCTGGTAGCTCCCCTCACTCCTGGGAGAAAAGATGTGGAGAAACAGGCAAGGGTAAAGCCTTTCAGATAGCAGTCATAGGGAGAGAGGTAAGGTGACTTCCACCGGAGGTAGAAGATGTGTCTGGACCTTTGGACTGGGTAGAGTTCATATGACCAGTTTATAAGGCGCCCTGGCCTCAGGCTGGGTCTCCCCTGTATGGTTTCTCCTAGCTTAGATGAATGACACTGGCCCTCTGGTATTTCTGGGCTCAACCAACAAACTCTTAGTAGGCTATGTCTACCATGTTACCTATGGCATAGCCAGGGATCCTTAGGGAGCAGGACTTGGAGTGACTGTGGGTGTAAGAACATTCTCCATGGTTACAGAAGAGTGGGAACTTCCAGGACAGGGTCAGGAATGTTTGTAATAACCTGTAACGATGATGCAGACTGAGAATCAGTGACTTAGACCTATGGGGAAATCAAGGATGTGAGGACTCCACCAATCTGAGAAGGAGGTGAGGTGAGCCATAGAAAGACCAGCTCACCTGCAATTGAGCCCACAGAGAGAAAACAGTGGGCCAGTGCTTGAAGGCCAGTAATGGTCCAGGCCCGATCTTGGGGGCCTACACTTTTGTGGATTTTACTTGTAGGAACTCAGCAGACTTTTGAGGTAAAAAGTTGAAAGAAATTCCCCTGTTTCACACAGACACAAGGAGAAAGAAGCTATATTGGGTATGCCATGAGCTCTAATGGTAAGCTTGCCAATCATCCCAAGGAAGGGTTGTTAGACAGCTGCCACTACTCTAGTCTTCCTGTCTCACCCAAGGTTGGAGGGTGGGGTGGGCAAGAAATACTTGGAAGGTCACAGGAACAGATTTAGTTAGAAGGTTGCTGCATATGTTCCACCTGCAGGTTTCATTTTAATATGATACCACAGCCAAGTAGCAGCAAGGCTCATACTGAGCAATTGTTTTAGAGACTCCCAAAGTCAGCAGGAGAGAGCTGAGAGGTGTAGCTTGGTGGTAGAAAGAACACTTGTCTAGCATGTGGGAGGCTCTTGTTTCTCACTCAGTATGTTTTGCCAGTATGGCAAAAGTCAAAACCAAACATCCCATCCCAAACAAACAAAAGCAAACCTAGATAACAACAACAATAAAAACATTTAAAAAATGATAGCTGAAGAAATGCTATGGCTGAACTGTGTTCTCCAAAATCCTTGAGTTGAGTCTGATGACACCAGGAGGCTTTCATGAGAATTGAGAAGTCGGTACTATGCCTTTGAGTCTCCATACTTGAGCTAAATCTATTTTCTTTTTAAATGCCTAGCTTCAGATATTTTGTTATAGCTGGTCAGTCAGAAGCACAGGTAATAGACCAGAGTTTGGCATTTGCACCAGAAATGGGACAGTCTTTGGTACTGAGCCCTGACCTTGTGGGATCTGACTATCTCCGAGCAGGTAGTATCAGAGTTGAGCTGAATCAGAGGACATTCTGCCGCAGAAGCGATTGCTTGCTTGGTGTGGCTAAAATCTTCCATACATCTGGGGTCACAGAAGCACTGTGTGTTGAGAGAATCTGTTTGATTCTCTTCTGTGTTTCAGAATGGGCAATACTGCCTAACATGCTCTCTGAGGCCAGCACTACCCATATAGCAAAGTGAGATAAAAGCATCACAAGGCTAGGGCTGGAGAGACCGCTCAGTGGTTGAAAGCATGTACTTCTTTTACAGAGAACTTAAGTTCTGTTCCGAGCACACACATCAGGTAACTCATAACTACCTGTAACTCCAGATCCAGAAGATCTCACACTCTGGCCTCTTCAGGCAACTGCATTTATGAGCACATTACACACACACACACACACACACACACACACACACACACACACACACATACACACACACACACATACACACACACACATACACACACACACACAACCAAAAATAAAATACATCTTTTAAAAAGATATCACCAGGAAGAAAAACTACAATCCACATAGCTCATTAACACAGATACAAACATATTTTTAAAATTTTATTTTTGAGACAAGGTCTCTCTACATAATCCTGATTATCCTGGAATTTGCTCTGTAGACCAGGCTGACCTCAAACTCATGGAAATCTGCCTACCTCTGCCTCCCAGGTGCTGGAATTAAGGCATGTGCCACCATGCCTGACTCTAGATGCAAAAATTCTAAACTGAACATTGGCAAAAACTACCTATGACTCTAGCAGTTGGGAGTAGACACTGCATAGCAAGTTGGACTACATAACAAATCATCGTCTCAGAAAAAAAGGAATAAAAGCAAAACCAGTCTAATAATGTAACAATAAGACCACAGCTCAAAAATAAACACACCACAAACCAAAACCTGAGATTAACTCATATAATCTAACACATTAACAAACTAGAGGGAAAAATCTACATGATCTTATCAAATGATGCTGAAGGATTATATGATAACATCCAGTATGCATTCAAGATAGAACATCTTGTGAGTTCCAGGAAAGGCGCAAAGCTACACAGAGAAACCCTGTCTCGAAAAAAAAAAAAAAAAAAAACAACAACAACAACAAAAAAAAAGATAGAACATCTTAGCAACAAGAAATACAGTAATTTTCCTCAATTAGATTTAAAAAAATGCTATGAAACCCCACAGATGATATTGCTCTTCAGCCTCTAGAAGTCTAATATGCAACTCATCACACTATGGAGCAACCCTGTGAAATCATTCTTTTGTTTTTGTTTTTTTTTTGTTTTTTTTTTAAAGATTTATTTATTATGTATACAACATTTTGACTGCAGGCCAGAAGAGGGCACCAGATCTCATTACAGATGGTTGTGAGCCACCATGTGGTTGCTGGGAATTGAACTCAGGACCTCTGGAAGAACAGTCAGTGCTCTTAACCTCTGAGCCATCTCTCCAGCCCCGTGAAATCATTCTTAATGTCAAGAAACTGGGTGCCTTTCTCTAAGATCTGGAATAAGGAAGGAATGTTCACTAGAAATCTTTTTTTAATTGAAAATAGATTGTTCTCTCACACAATACTTCCTGACTTGAAATCTTAACTTGTGCAGGAAGACCAGAAAAACAAAACACAATATACATACATACATACACACATACATACATACATACATATATACATGTATGTGTGTGTGCATGCGCATGTGCACACACACACACACACACACACACACACACACACACACATAGGCAAAGAAGAAATAAAGCTATCTTTGTTTGCAGGTGATATGATTATCCATATGAAAATACAAGAGAATCAATAAGAAAAACCTGAAACTAGTAAGTGATTTTTAGCAAGGTTACAGACTATAGGTCCTTCATACTAGCAATGAACCATTGGAAGATGAAATTATCAGAATATAATACCACTTACATTATCACTCCAAAATGAAATATTTAGGTATAAACCTAGTGATATATATATATATAAAATTTATATGCAGAAACTTCAGTCTTTTGCATATGTGTGCATATATGTGCAGGTGTATATTATATGTATGGAGGTAAATCTTGGAAGTCAGCTAGTCAGTGAGTTCCCTAGGGAATTGACCTGTCTCCACTTTCCCAGAAATGGGATTACAAGTGCAAGCTCCCATGCTTGGCATTTTACTTGGTTCCTGGAGAACAAACTCAAGTTCTCAGGTTGTGCAGCAAGCACTTTACAAACTGAGCTGTCTCCCTAGAAACTCCCTAGAAACTTCAAAAGTCTGATTAAAGAAATAAAATACCAAAATTAATACAGATATATTAAGTTCTTGTGGACTTTTTTCTGAGATAGTCTCATGTAGCTCAGACTGGCCTTGAGCTTGAAGTATAGCCAAGCTCATTTTGAACTCCTGATCCTCCTGCCTCCCCCTCCCAAGTGCAGACATGCCACAACACCAGGATTTCTGTTGTGCTGGGAAATGAACCCAATATTCAGGCATGGTAGGGAAGCTTCATCCCCAGCCCAGCCCACTTTCTTTTTTGTTTGTTTGTTTGTTTGTTTGTTTTTTGAGACAGGGTTTCTCTGTGTAGCCCTGGTTGTCCTAGAACTGGATCTGTAGACCAGGCTGGCCTCAAACTCACAGAGATCCTCCTGCCTTTGCCTCCTGAGGGCTTGGATTAAAGGTGTGCACCACCACTGCTTGACCAAGACTCACTATTTTTAAGATGGTAATTTTTTTTCCAACTTGGAATATAGACTTAGAAAAATCCAAGTTATACCAGCAAGCTATTTTATGAATCTTGAAAACTTGGCTATAAATTCTACGTGGAAAGACAAAATACCAAGAATAGCCAACACAATCCTGGAAAGGAGACAATATTGGGAGACTGATGTTCATTTTTTTTTTTTTGAGACAGGGTTTCTCTGTGTAGTTTTGGTGCCTGTCCTGGATCTCGCTCTGTAGACCAGGCTGGCCTCAAACTCACAGAGATCTGCCTGCCTCTGCCTCCCAAGTGCTGGGATTAAAGGCATGTGCCACAGATGCCCAGTGAGACTGATGTTCTTAACCTCAAATTTTCTCTAGACCTACAGTGATCAATAGGAGGGAAAAAAAACAGAGAATCCAAAAGATGGAGCTGCTCAAATGTATTCCACTGTCCTTTGACAAATAGGAAGAGCAATTCAGGGTTGGGGATTTAGCTCAGTGGTAGAGCGCTTGCCTAGCAAGTGCAAGGCCCTGGGTTCGATCCTCAGCTCCAAAAAAAAAAAAAAAAAAAAAAAGAAGAGCAATTCATGGAGAAACTGTTGTCTTTCCACAAATGATTAAAACCTGGACAACCATATGCAAAAGTGAACCCAGACCCAGGCCTTACAGTGTTTGTCAAACTATCAAAATCCTAGAAGATGACCTGAAAGACAACCTGGGTAATCTTGGGTTTAAGGATGAGGTTTTAGGTATAACAATCTATGGAGATTACTATGATAAATTGGGGTCATTAAAATGCCAGTCTTCAGTTTTGCTACATGTATTATTAAGAGACTGAAAAGGCAAGCCACACCCAGGGAGAAAACACACTTTTTGGTAAAGAACTTATATCCAAAATTCATAAGAATAGATCTTCTTTATCATTGTTGTTTGAGACATGGTATTTCTATAAAGCCCTGGACGACTAGAACTCACTATGCTCACTGTGAGGACAAGGCTGGTCTAGAACTCACTATGCTCACTGTGAGGACAAGGCTGGTCTAGAACTCACTATGCTCACTGTGAGGACAAGGCTGGTCTAGAACTCACTATGCTCACTATGGGGACAAGGCTGGTCTAGAACTCACTATGCTCACTATGGGGACAAGGCTGGTCTGGAACTTGAGGATGATCCTCTTGAATCTGCCACTTGAATGTTGGGATTATAGACTTTGTGCCACACTGGTGTGTGTGTGTGTGTGTGCGTGTGTGGATATGTGCACATAAGTGCAGATGTACATGACTGCAGGTGTCTACAGAAGCCAGAGACATTGGGCTGCCTGGAAGTGGAATCATAGGCAGTTGCAGACTGAACTCAGGTCATCTGAAAGAGTAGCACTCATTTTTAGCTACTAGCCAGCTCTCCAGCCATATGTCTGTCTGTATATGTGTATGTATGTATAAGGATATATGCATATGTAAGGATAGATATAGATATAGATATCTGTTTACTGTTTTTCTGGTAGGCCCTATGATGGAAGTACCCCATGTGATGCAGTGGAAAGGCTTTTAGCCTCTAAAGCCCAGCCACCCAAGTCTAATCACAAGAATGACATCAGAACAATTCCAACACCATGAACAGTGCTAGCCAGGCTTCTCTATCAAGGTCATGGGAAACAAGCAGATATGACAAACTTTCTTGAACAAGAGGGGCCTGAGAAAATGTGACAACTGAGCATCCTGTGGGATTTGGGATGGCATTCTGGGACCGAAGGAAAGAGTAAAAGCTGAGGAAATGTGAATCAAGTGTGGACTTTAACAATGTGTCAGTCAGTGCTGGTTCATTAATTGTGGTAACTTCATGACACCAGTGAAAGATGTCGAAATGAAGAAACTACCTGCTGGTGAGGGCTATACAAATTTGGTTCAACTCTGTAAATCTAAAACTGTTAGAAAAGAGATTATGAAATAATATAAAGGGGGATAGTGAGATGGCTTAATGGGTAAGGATACCTGTCACCAAGCTTGTTGACCTTTGTTCGATCCCCAGAACCCACATAGTGGGAAGAGAGAATGAACTCTGGCAAGCAGTCCTCTGATCTCTATACTCATGCCATGCCCTGTGCCCACCCCCACAAATAACAAATGCAAAGCAACAATAATAACAACAAAAGGAAACAGTAAAATGGAAAATTTGAATGAAATGTCCAGAATAAGCAAAAGGATAGTGACAGAGAATTGACATTGTTATCTGGGGCTGGCTGTGGGTGGTAAGGGTGAAGGGTGACTGCAGTGGGGTGGGTTCTGCTAGAGCACACAATTTCAAATGGACACAAATAACCACACCTATGAGGGGCATAGACTGATTCTGAGGTTCCAGGAGCCACTCAGTTTTGACTTAGTCTATCAGGAGAGTGGAGAGAGAAGAACAGCTTTCTTTAAGTGAAGATAGACCTATGTGTGTGGTAGAAGATGGCTGGGCAGCAGTTAGGGACAGCATCTACTTTCATCAAAAGAATAAGTGAGTGCAGGCAGGAAGTGAGCAGTACAGGACACCTGGGCACACCTGGTGTAGTGGTTTGAATAGGAATGGCCCCCATAGGCTCATAGATTTGAATGTTTAGTCACCAGGGAGTGGTACTAGTTGAGAAGGATTAGGAAGTATGGCCTTGTTAGAGAAAGTGCATCACTGGGGGTAAGGATTCAAAAGCCCAAGCCAGACCCAGCATGGATCTCTTCTCCTGCTACCTGCAAATCCAGATGTAGGACTCTCAGCTACTTCTCCAGTCCCATGTCTGCCTGTGTGCCGCCATGCTCCTTGTCATGATGATAATGGACAAAACCTCTGCAACTGTAGGCAACCCCAGTTAAATGTTTCTTTCCTAAGAGTTGCCATAGTCATGGTGTCTCTTCATGGCAATAAAACACTGACTAAGACATCTGGGATAGGGGATGGAGAGAACGGGCCTCTGTAGCTGTGTGAGAGCCATGTGGGGATGAATGTATATGTATGTATGTAGGTATGAGTTGTATCTGAAATGCACATGGTGATGTGTATTTGATGGTGTGGAGTAGACAACAAGTATATAGTGCATGGTGTGTGGCTCTGTGCTGTGTGTGTTGTGGTGAATCGTGGGTGGCTTATCTCTGGGGTGTGTGCATCTGTTTTATGTGTTGTGTTGTATATATATCACTGTTGTGTTATGGGTTATGTGGTGGGTATGGAGGAGAAAAGAATACTCCTTTCTCTACTTTTTCTTCTGACAGTGCAATGAAAATTGAGACCCATAAATGACCACTTACCTCTGTGGTGCCTCCAACAAGCCCATTGTTCCCTTCCTTTCCTTTCCCATCAGCCCATCATCATTTCCCCTCTCCGAACTATTCTCAGGGCTCCACCTGTTTCAGCCCACATGCCTCTCCCATCCCAGAATGGTCTGGGCTTCTTGCCTCCAGTCCTGACTCCTCCAGACAGTCCACCTCACTGGTTTTGCCATCCCCACAGTCCTTTGATAGCCCAACTAGTCCTGACTGTCTACTTTGCTGCCCTTGCCCCACTACAGCTCTTTTGTGGTCTAGTTGAGGTTTCAGTTCCTCCTGTGGCAGGCCTTGTTTCCCTACCTCATTCTTCTCTCTCGGCCTCACTCTTCTCCTCTCCCCTCAGTGTCAAACCTGGGTACTTTCTGCAAGGGTCCAGCCATAATTGAAAGGACCCTGGGCCTTTTTTCTCCCTGGGTTTTTGTCCTGTACCCCCATATAGACCATAAGTTTGGTAGACCAATGGATCCAGGCTCTGCCTTGAACCTGAAGTATCTGTACCAGAGATCTCTTGACAAGTGACCAGTACCACATGGCGACAAGCCATCAAGATGATCTCAGTGGCCCCCAACCCTGGCTCTGACTCTCCTCTCTGACATTTTCACATTTCTATATTTGGTAGCCAAGGTATGGCAGCACTTACAGGTAGAACAAGAAGTTTGGAAAGCACAAAGTAACTTGCCATCTAACATTTCCCCAAAGCCTTGTGTATAGCTGACTTTCCTAGCTTTAGGCACAGAATGTGCCACCACCCATTCAAGATAGTTCCCTTCCTTCCTCTCCTCTCCTCCTCCTCTTCTTCTTCTTCTCCCCCCCTCCAATCTTCCCTCCCTCCCTGGCCCCCTTTCTTTGAGACAAGGTCTTGCTATGTATCCCAGGCTATCCTTAAACTTGTGATTGCCCTGTGTGGTGGTTTGAATAAGAATGGCCCCCACAGGCTCATATATTTGAAAACCTGGTCATTAAGGAATGCCACTGTTAGGAGGTGTGGCCTTGTTGGGGTAGTGTGGCCTTGTTGGAAGAAGTATGCCACTGGGGGTGGGCTTTGAGGTTTCAGAAGCCCAAGCCAGGCCCAGTATGGCTCTCTCATCCTGCTGCCTTTGGATGCAGATATAGAACCCTCAGTTTCTCTAGTACCATGCCTACCTGCATTCTACCATGCTTTCCCTCATGATGACATTGAACTAGAACTCTGAAATGGTAAGCAAGCCCCAGCAAAATGCTTTCTTTATAAGAGATGCTGTGGTCATGGTGTATCTTCACAGCAATAGAACACTGATTAAGACACCCTGCCTCTGACTCATGAGCGCTAGGATACAGACATGCATTGTCACATCCAGCTTGTTGGGATTTCTCGAAGGCTCCCACAGGCTGAGACTCAGGTAGGAGAACTTTGCCTTGAGACCCCATCTGAGTGCTTGTGCTGTAGCCTATGGCACATTGATATGTGTTTTAAAACCCCAGCACACTGACCCTGTTGGACACTCAAGTTTCTATCACGTGCAAAGTAAACAGATTTCAGATTCTCTGTCAGGCCCAATCCCATAAGGAGATTCTGTGCTTAATTTACAATTCACTCTGGTTCCTCCAAAGGTTTGCAGCAGTATCTGAGAAGAGTGGAACCTGTCTGTGGCTCTGCATGAAGCTGTACCTACTAGGCCACTTATAGGGATGAGCAGAAGACCTTTCCAGTTTCTGCCTCATAATCTGACTACCTAGGTGAGCACAGGATCCCTACCCCTACTCAGTTTTGTATGGGCAATGACATGGATAGGAACATCTGGACCTGTTAGGACAGAATCATGCTTTGATCGGACAGCACAGTGTCTTGGCCATTTGTGAAGAGAAAACTGCTTAGAAGGGTGGAAGGCTGGGGAAGGACCAGTCAGGGCATACAGGTACCTGGCCTCTGCGTGTCTCACAGTTGTGGAGGTAGCTTAGGTGATAGATCTTCAGGTTTAATGTAGCAAAATTCAGGTACTTTGTGAAAACCTGAAAGAGCAATTATAACAGCCTTAGTCAGAAATCCAGATGTTCAAGGACATATATACAGAAAAGAGACATACCTCAAAGATCCTGGAGGAATTGCCACATACATACAAACATACTGGTAGGCTGTACTTGTCACTCATGGGTGTGGACTTGCACACACAAGCTCAGTCCTGTGGGGCAGGGACATGGTTCACACACAAAGACAAGCAGAGGGACATGATTCATACACAACAAGAACAGCTGGAGTGTAGCTCACACACCCAGATAAACAGAAACATCTGATTTGAAGGACATGGCTTATACATCTGGATGAGCACAGCTCACACACTCAGATTAGCAAAGGGACATGAATCAGACCAACACTTGTCAAGGGACATAGCTCACATAACCACATGAATAGAGACAGTGACATGCAGATGAGCAAAGCATGCTGCGAGGTAGTACATACACAGACACACAGAGCAAACACATCTCCTGGACACTCACATCTTCATCTTCACTTGTGAAGCACGGGCCATCCAGCTTATTCACTGCCATGATCACAGCCACGACATCTTTGCCATTCATGATTGGTGTGGACAGAATGTTCCTTGTCACATAGTCGGTGAGCTCGTCAGCGAAGGAGCTGAAGTGGGGACACTGCCGCGAGAGGAGGGAGGTTATTGTCGTGCTTTGCAGTCTGGCCCTCTTAGGTCTTTACACTGGGGCTAAGCTCTAGGAGGTCACAGTTTACAATGTACTACAATTTCCAGTAGCCCTACCTCTGAACTCAGGACACAGTCTTGTAGCATGAGTCTTAAAAGTTCTTATTAATAAAATCAAACCTGAGCCGGGTATTTGGGTGAACACTGGAAGGTCAGAGAGACAGAATAAGCCACAGCTAATCTCACCTGGCCAACTTCTCAGCTGGTCTTGTTTTCTCAGACTGGAGGCCTCTGTGTCCTCATATCCGAATGGGCCTCAGCTGAACTGCTGCTTCTTGAAAGCCTAAATGCTTAACCAGGCCAAATGTTTCTCCAGGCCAAAGGCCTCTCCAGGCCAAATGCCTCTAGTTTCTGGTCCTCACGCCTTATATACCTTTCTGCTTTCTACCACCACTCCCTGGGATTAAAGGCGTGCTTTCTGGGATTAAAGGCGTGGGTCACCACGCCTGGCGGTTTCCCATGTGGCCTTGAACTCACAGATCCAGAGGGATTTCTGCCTCTGTAATGCTAGGATTAAAGGCGTATGCTACCACTGCCTAACCTCTATGTTTAATATTGTGGCTGTCCTGTTCTCTGACCCCAGATAAGTTTATTAGCATACACAATATTTTGGGGAACACAATACCCCCACACAGTCTCTGGGCAAAGAGAGTTCAGCCAGGTTCTAAGCTTCTTCCTAGTTCACCTCACCACTGATTCCTAAGAAGTCTCCCAAGGTTTCCTCCCAAATAGCCCCTACAAGGTCCTCTAGCACTGTCTACTTTTGGGTAAAGTTGGTCTCCTGGATGCTCAAGTCTAGCCACTGCCTACCTTCAGACTTCTAGCCTAGGTGACTGTCTCCTACCTCCAGCCCCCTCCAAACCTGCTGCACATTCTTCCTGGAAAGATAACTATGACTAAATGAAGGATGGACTCTGTTGTGATTGGTGGCTTGTTACAGCACAGTATCACTAAGACACATGTGGCTGGGGAGCTGGAGTTGAGAGTTTCCTGTATCTTGGGATCTGTCCACCAGCCCTGCACTCAAGTTCTGCTCCACAGACCACTATCCACCATGAGACTCTATTTGTGATATGGCAAGTTTTGCCTATTTCTGGGCTCAAGGAAGATTCAAAGAGGGCTCAGGGAGAACTCCTACATCTACTACTCCCAAGATGTAAGAGGAATCCTCCCTCTGGAGTTAGTTCTACCCCTGAAAGGAATGGTCATTTGAACCGGGCTCAGGGTACTAAGTTAGAGCCAGGCACTCCTAACAGAAATGCCTCTGCCTTACTCTCTGCTTTCTGGTTATTCCTTTATTTATATGAGGCCACAGTACCCTGGCACAGTGACAGAGGTGAATGAATGTCTGTGACTTTAGCCTCCCTTTAGGGTTTGTCCTAGAAAGCTGGAGCGGCGTATGTCCCTCCCATTCCTCTCCAGCGGACGACGGACTACTATCAACACCTTTGACATCTATCACAACACTGCTGACTGTTAACAGAGATTCTCTTAGACGGACTTAGGACCATATCTTGCAGCCCTTGTGATTTGTTATAATTCTCCATCGCTTAGCCCCATGAGCAGCTTGAGAAGCCCTGATTGCATTCTATTTCCTTGGTTGCAAGTTAGCCAGGCCACAGTTTTAGCTAAAGGTGTTTAGAAGGAGCCTGCTAGGAGCCTGGAGCTTGGGTGATCCTCCCAATGGGATGTAGGTGGCTGGAGCCAACTCTCCCCCCTCCTTGGAGAAGCCGCTGCCACCTGGCTACCAAGTGGCACCAAGCTGGAGGTAAATCAGCATATGAATGACAGGAGAGAGAAAGGTGAGCAGCACACCCTGACAGAGCTGACATTACTGAGATTGACACTCACATCTTGTCGTAGAAGATCACTAACTTTTTCTGGCTAAACTGTAGCTACATGGCTTTGGTCATGTGGAAATGAAATGGTGAATCCTCCCAAGGAAGAAATTTGCCTGGGTACCCTTTTCTCTGAGCATATCCTGAGACATTGTATACCTGGTGATTTGGACATGCCTATCTCCTGACTAACCATTAGTGCTAGAGGCTAATCCTGATCTTCTAGAAGCAGTATACCAAGGCATACTGAAGCATTTCTGCACAGAGCAAGAGATTACCTTCAGATGATATACACAGATCTTTACATTGACCCTCATATGATGCACACAGGTCCACACTTGACCTTTATATGATCCAGAGATACACATACTTGATCTTCAGATGGTTCACACAGGTCCACATAGTTGACTCTTAGATCAGTGGTTCTCAACCTGTGGGTCGTGAACCCTTTGGGGGTCAAATGACCCTCTCATAGGGATTGCATATCAGATATCCTGCATATCAGATGTTTACATTACAATTCATAACAGTGGCAAAATTAGTTATGAAGTAGCAACGAAAATAATTTATGGTTGGGGTTGCCACAACATGAGGAGTATTAAAGGGTCACAGTATCAGGAAGGTTAGGAACCGCTGACACAGATGAAGCATACTTGATCCTCAAATGAGGCACAGAGGTCTACCAATGTGACTCGGGATGTGCAAGGCACACAGGCCATACTAGGTGGGTGTTTTAGTCAGGCTTTCCAGTGATGTGATGAAACACCATGGCCAAAAGCAAGTTGGGGAGGAAAGGGTTTATTTGGCTTATGCTTCCACATTGCTGTTCATTATTGATGGAAGTCAGGACAGGAACTTAAACAGGCCAAGAACCCTGAGTCAGGAGCTGATGCAGAGGCCATGGATGGGTACTGCTTACTGGCTTGCTTCCCCTGGCTTGCTTAGCCTGCTTTCTTATAGAATCCAGGACCAACAGCCCAGGGATGGCATTGCCCACCATGGGCTGGGCCCTCCCCCATTGATCACTAATTGAGAAAATACTTTACAGCTGGATCTCATGGAGGTGTTTCCTCAGCTGAGGCTCCTTCCTCTCTGATGACTCTGGCTTGTGTCAAGTTGACGCAAAACCAGCCAGTACAGTGGTTGTCTAGTTTTGCTTTTCTTACTGGCTTTATTTCCGCCACATTTCTCCCCACATTTGAGACCTCACTTTAGCACCCATTTTATCTATACACCGTATAAGCCCCATTTTGCAAACAAAACCACAGAATACCTAGGATCTCCCTGCCTCTTTCTCTTGGGCTCGCCTCCACCAAGGAACCTCACTCTATTCATTGCTCTCCCTCTGCATTTCCTTCCCCTGCTGGGAATTAAATATGATCAAGGCTGTGGTTTTAAAATGCTCTCCTTGTTACTTAGCCTCTCTGGGTCTGCGGATGGTATCATAATTATCTTTTACTTTACAGCTAATGTCCACTTATAAGTGAGTACACACCACGCTTCTGGATCTGGGTTACCTCACTCAGGATGATTTTTCTAGTTCCATCCATTTGCCTGCAAATTTCATGATGTCATTGTTTTTAACAGCTGAGTAATACTCTATTGTGTAATCATTTAAAAATCCTAAGAGATGGACACTAATAGTTATATATGCTTATGAGTATTGGAAAGTTTTACTTGTTATATAAAATAGTGGATATTTATCACTATTAAAATAAAATATACAATATGTAAATAGTTCAAAAATGATGTGTCTATATAATAGTTTTAGAAATATTGATGAAAGATTGTTAAAATGAAATATTAAATAACATAGTCATTTACCTACTACTTACCAGTATATGACAATTTCAAATAAAACATTGAATTGGGTAATTTCACATATTACTTGTGTGCATTCATCAAATAAAGCATGGAAATAATTAAAAAATAATTAATTCAAACAAACAAGCAAGCAAACAAACAAATAAATAAAATGCTCTCAAATCCCTTTAATTTGTCATGCCCTCTTCCCTGTGGCATCTGCCTTCTTGGATTCCCTGCCTTCTTGACCAGGTTCCCAGGCTTCTTGTCCATGTCTCATGTTGGTTCCAGTAATACAGTCACTATCTTTATATTGAAGTAACTTGCTCCAGCCTCACCAGTCTCTCAGATATCAAATATTTTTCCCACTCAGGACACTGCTTTGAGGTCTTCACCTCATAGCCTACACCCACAGGTATCTTTATGGGTTTCTCATGATCCTCATAAGACAAGAATCTTAAGAAAAAAAGTAAAGAAGTGCTAGGGTCCAGGGCCAGAGGTCAGACAGAAACAGGGCTTGTCCAACCTGGCAGATTTGGCTGTATCTGCATTTCTCTGAGAAGCTGGTTTTAAGTGAGGTTGGGGATACAGATATCTGGGGATATCTATGCCAAGTCTGGCTAGCATTTTCTCTTTTGACCTTCCCTCTATGAACCCACAGTTGAGACAAGAATATAGAGATCCCTGGGACAAGCCCCCTTTAGCCTTAAGCATAATACTCCCTCATAGCCAAATTTCCACCTTTCCTTGATTTCCATCACCCTGCCGTTCATGCACGTGTTTCAGTCAGTCAGGGATGCCATGGCTTTGGTTGGGCTTTCAGATGACTCCAGTAGCCCTTTAGCCCAGCCTGACCCTACATCTCCTGTAATGATAGCCCCCAAGGTCCCCATGTAGATGGTGTCTCCTTTGACTTCACCCACGGATGCAAATCTTTTCCGTGTATGTGATGTAAATGTACATTCCGCACTGAAGATTGACATGCAGCCCTGCAGCTTCTAGCCTCCCTTCCTGTCCTCCTTGTGTCTCCAGGAGCTTCTAGAGGCTTTTGTCTGCCTTTCTTTCCACTTCACTGTCCACTTAGGGCTTCTCAGCTCCCCATGACCTCCTGCTCAGAATATTTGATATCCTCAAAAGTGGGTAAAGTTGAAAGACACTCAGGTTCCTGCAGAATCTGAGTTGAACTCTTCACTGTCAAGTTATAAATGCATATGAACCACGGATAATGTGAGCTTCTGGGACACTTCTTGCCCAGCAGACTTCTCCAAGATCCACTTCTTCACGCTCATTGTCTGCTATTCTGCTGACCCCTAATCATCTGCATCCCTCTTTACCTCAAACATCTCTGGGTCTCCTGAAGCCATAACCCAGACAGCCTAGCTTCCTTTGGTAGCTGGGAGAAATGTATAGGGTGAATCAGATTTGCATGTAGGGGAAATGCCTGTCCCTTTAAATGACTGCTGCACTCCTCCAGGCTATTTCAGATGAAGTCCTTCAAAGGAGGACACATAGAAAAAGGTTAAAACAGTCAAACCTTCCAGCCTTTTTCTGGGTGACCTAAAGTGAACTTTGCTCATCATCACTCCATTACAATGCTATATTCTCCACCCTAGAGCCATTCCCATCTACCCTAAATATTTGCTGTGTGAGGAGGCATGATCTTGAGCCATATCTGCTCAGGGATGTGCTGGATCTTCATGTAGTAGAATCTTCCCAGTTAAATATACATAACATCACTCACAGAGCACTGTTGTGGAATATTTGTTTAACTATGTAAAGATGTGTTACATTTGTTTACATGTAAAGATGTGTTGTTGTTTTACCCTGCCTGCCTAAGACACCTGATTGGTCTAATAAAAAGCTGAATGGCCAATAGCAAGGGAAAAGGTATAGGCTGGACTTCTGGGAAGGGAGAGTAAGTAGGGGGAGCCATTTAGGCCTGGAGGAGAAAGAAAAGAGACACGAGGGAGATGCCAGGGGCCAGACAGACAGACAGACACAGAGGAAGCAGGAAAGTAGGACATACAGAATGAAAGAAAGGTTAAAAAAAAAAAGCTCTGAGGCAAAACGTAGATGAATAGAAACAGGTTAAACTAAGTTAAAAGAGCTAGTAGGACAAGCCTAAGCTAAGGCCAAACATTCATAATTAATAATAAGTCTCCATGTCTTTATTTGGGAGCTGGTTGGCAGCTCAAAGAAAATGCCGACTAAAGAGCACCTCCTTCCAGAGACACTGTCTTAGTAGTGATTCCCATGCTCTCCTTGTTTGCCATGAACACTAAGCTTCTCTGCACTCTTGCAGTGCTGGGGACAGAGCCCAAGGCTTTTTGCAAGTGCTCCATCACTGAATCACAATGCCGCCCCGCCCTTACTCTTTCATCTTTTTGGACATGGATCTATCATGTCCAGATACATTTCAACCTCACCATGTCTTGTACTCAGAGCTGAGTCCTGGTCTGACTCTGTGGCTGAACAGAACCCCCTAGTGAGAAGCTACTACAGGGAAGGAACAGGGGTATATAATGTCCTGGGTCAAGCCTGAGGGTACTTCCTGTGACATTTAGGGGGATGATAAGTAGGAGAAGGGGTGAGACTATGTGCACAGAATCAGGGGCTCTCATCTCTTTGGTAAGGATGGGGGGAGAAATCTCTGGAGACCCTAACCCTCAGTCTGATCTCTGCTCTGAGGCTCTCACTGTACCATGACTCAGTCTTGTCCTTCCTTGAGCCCTTCAGAGCTTTCTACTCCATTGTCCTGGCTATAAGGGTATGTTGTTTCTCCCTGGCCAGTCAGGTACCAGTGCAGCTCTGTAGCACTCACCAACTCACTGACTCACCCACTCACTCACCTACCTACTCATCCATTCACTCACTTCATCCATTCACTCACCCATCTACCCACTCACCCACTTATTCACCCCTCACCCATTGACCTACATTCATTTACTCACCCAGCCTCACAAATACTCATCTATTTGTTTTCTGTGGAGGCCATTGGTGCTAGCAAAAACTGACCTGAAACTCACTGTGTAGAACAGAGTAGCCTTTAACACAAAGAAATCTGCACACTCTGCCTCCTATGTGCTGGGATTAAAGATGTGTGCCACCATGCCCAACATCAACCAGCAATTCTTTATCAGCTCCAGTTCACTGATCTGCTTTTGGGGTTGTCATTTCTGAGTGAGGACTCCTCGTGGAACCTGTGCTTGGTTACTTGCAGCTTAAGTTTAACTCCACCCAATCAAGACCAAAAAAGTATATAACCTGATAGTACCAAGATTTACAGATAAATGTGACCAAAAGGCACAATGTTACCTCATTTAGCAACCCCCACAGCTCCCAACTAAAGAAAGACTTTGGATTTTATTTTTCTCTGTGTGATTATGTAGTGGTGTGTGTGTGTGTGTGTGTGTGTGTGTGTGTGTGTGTGTGTGTGTG
>CABHPR010135079.1:1667-22070 GCA_902168415.1 Peromyscus melanophrys
CACACACACACACACACACACACACACACACACACACACACACACACGGAAAATCAATAAAATTAAAATAAATGTAGACAAATAGCTTCACATTCCAAAGATAAAGACATCAACCTGGAGAAAAGCTAAGGGAAAGCAACATAAATCATTGTAACATTGATTTGGAGAAAGAGAGAACAAAAGAAAACTAATTTTAAAACTACAATACCATCAAACTACTGGAGGACAAAGCCCAAAGCATAGGATAGCCCACTGTCCTGAGCCCTCCTCAGCACTGAAGCCCTTGCTGCCTATCACCAGATACCACAAGACAACTACAGATGAGCACACTGGGTCCAAACCACCAGCCTTTCTCACCCTTGTCTAGCCCTTGATACATTGAGCCATGAAAACACCAAGTGGCTACTTACTATCCAGGAGGCTCTGATGTAACATCTGGAGTCGGGCTGACTGCTGAGCTCTGTAAAAGTCAAAAAGAAAAAGGAACAGTGAGAAAAGAAAAAGGAACAGTGGTTTACGTTGACTCACAGGTTGCAAAGCAAGGGAAAGGAGACAGGCCACTTCCGTTTGGTCATACAGACAGTGCCCCTGAGGGACAAGGGCTTGCACACAAAGACGTTGGGGGTGCCAGGCTCTCATTTTTCGCCTCACAAGAGATGAAGTCACAAACATAGGTGGGCCTGGAGATGGACTTCAGCTCACGTTTATCCCCAGCAGGAGCCCCAGGGAGCAGAAGCCCCTTCATCTGTGCCTCCCCAGTCCTCAGAAACCCTGCCAAGCCACTGCAGATCCCTTCATGCACCCCAAATGCCACATCCGAGAGTGTCACACAACACTCTGGGTAGAGACTGCATCTTAAAAATACATTTTAAGATGATCACACCATGTTTACACAATTCAATTATGCCTGTAGGTTGAGAAGTGTGAAAATGAAGACACAATTTCACAAAATCCAGTAACAACACTGTCAGTACAGGTTGGGGGATGCTTCGTAAAACTACAAGCCACTAACCAAAGGAAAAAGTCAGCCAAGAGCTACTAGAAAGTGAAAGCAATGTCATTCTGTAATTCAGAGGTTCTTTGGTTGTGGTGGAGAAGAAGAAAAAAAAGCCAAGGGTTCAATATATTTGTGTTAAGTAAATCAATGTAGAAGTTAAGTTTTACAGATATTTCTACTTAATAGTGACTATGATCTCTACTAATAACCATTTTAAGGAAAATAAACTACCTAGAGAAGAGACACAGGAAAAAGAAAGTAAAGGAAGAGACTGTGGATTAGGGAAGAGGAGATGACAGGGAGGAGAGGTGGCTTCTTTGGTGGCTCCTCACTTAGCCCTCAGCTCCCACCTGTCAGTCTGGGTCCTTTTCCCTTAGAGGCACTGCTGTCCCCACAGCCATTACTTCTCAGAGAGGCTCTGATCACACACACACACACACACACACACACACACACACACACACACACCATCATTCTCCAGCCCGTCTGGCTATACTGGTGACACCAGCTCACCTCCTGCCATGAGGTGCCTAACTCTTGGCACTTGCCCCATTCTGGGATTCTACTTTTCAAGACCTTGTCTGTATCTCCATCAGGAAAAACTTTTGACATGACCCTGTTAAGTCCTTCCGGGTCATCACCACCCCTTCCTGTCTTCTCCTTCCCTCCATCCATGTGTCTCTTTCCCACATGTCCTCAATAATGCTACACCCCTGCAGGACTCTCAGATTCCTTTTCACAAACTCTAACACCCAGAAACCAAAGTCTGTATAAATTTCTGCAACCCATTCCATGGACCTTTATCTTTTTAAGGTTATTTATTTGTTTATTACTGTGTCAGGGAGGGTATGTGTGCTATGGTTCACACACGGAAGCCAGAGAACAACCTGGTCAGTTCTCTCCTTCCACCTACTTCATCTAGTTCCAGGGATGAGACCCAGGTTGTCATGCTCAGACAGAAGGCCACTTCACTCACTGAGCCATCTTGCTACCCCAGAATCCATTTCTTTTGATCCCTCTGGAGCCCTGAGTAGTTCTGCCATTCTCCTCTTGCTCCATCCTGCATCCCTCCATCTCTCTGAATGTCCCTCTGGTGCCTTACCCTGTCTTGTCAATGCCATCCAACATCCAAGTGGAGAGCTGTTGGTCCCTACCTCGCTCAATCTTTTACCTGGTGACAGGTGGAGGTCTTCATTGACTCCCAAGACCCCCACAATCACCTCCCTGCAGGCAACTCCAATAGACTTTTTAAGCCCTTGCCTGCTTCCTAAGATCTAGTTTTATAGTTCCTACTGCCTTCTGGATAGCCCTACCTGATCTCTGGCCAGCACCGCAGAAGCCAAGGACCTGAAACCAACTCCATGACTTTACCTCTTCATTGATTCTCTTTCTAGCTTCTTCAACATACTGACATCCAGACTCTTCCAGCTGCCCCACCCAAACCCTAAACTTACCCATCTCTTTCCCTTGCCCCAGCTCATCATTCCTCATGCCAACTATGTAAACTAGCCCACTGCAACTCCCTTGGCAGCCTCTCTCCATCTATCCTTCTCCTCCTCCCCGTCGGTGCCTCCACAGTGTGGCCTCCCACCACTGTCTGCTTGGACTACTGCAGTGGCCTCCTCATCCTCTGACACTCCCGTTTTCTGCCTTCAATTCAACTTCTCTAAGGAAATGGCATGCTCTCACTCAAACACCTCTTTAGCTACATCAGTGATCTGAAGGAAAGCCAACATCTCCTCAGTCACATTCCTGAGTATACAGTCTTTCCCAAACCTGCCCATCCCCCCCATTCCCACCTGAGATTTCTACTTTAGCTGGTCTGTCTTATCCCTTTGAACATGTACATTCCATGTTTCCGTAGTGCCTCGAAATGGATATTCCCAGTAAGTGACCTCAACTGTCATGTCCTGAAGGCAGTCTCTTTTGTGTGTGTATGGAGCCCCTGCAAGCATGTCTCACGTATGTTCAAGACTAACAGCACCAGTCAAATAACCAATGGAAAATGGTTTGTGGATGCACCAGACACTTCCTTGCACCATGGTGTCCCTGGCAGGGCTTAGGCCCTCACAGAGGTGGCTGTCAGCACCAGCTGTGCCCCCATCTCTGCATGAGTTATAGATGTTCCCTTGTTATGTTTGACTACTTTGAAAGCATGTCTTGATCCATTTTGGCCAGCCTATTACTACGGACCTCTCATTCGGCATGTCAGCCATACCCGCAGCCAGAACTCATTCCCGAAAGGCTGGGATAGTTTCTTCCTTGAATCTTCAATCCCACAGTAATTATACCAGGTCCCAGTATCCACCCTGTTAGAAACCCAGAATCCCACTCTACCTTTCTCCACCCCAATATCCTGTCTGCCTCAACTGAGTGTGTGACAACTTACCTCTCTGCCTCCTTTCAGTTCTGATGGAGGAGAAGGGCCTAAATACTGCTGTCTTTTTCATCCACTGGTACCTCCACGGACCCAGAAGGGGCAGCCATGACTGCCACAGCTCACAGGCTTCCCACTCTTTCATCCCAGACCCATAAGGAGGCTATCATAAAACAGTGGTTTCTCTGCCCCTTCCTGGATTTGAGTCTCTAGCCATGCACCTGATTTTTGTGCCCAACTTCCTCGCACTAGTGGGACCCTGTCTCAATAATGCTTACACTTAGCACAGATCCATTACCAGCTGCGCATCTCCTCCCATAGTGTGTGGCCCTTCTTGGCTGCTGCAGCAGTGTCCACATTATTATTTTATTTCTTCTAAAGCCATTATTTTCTCCTAAGAATCTCTTCAGTTTTGTCGGGGAACCCAAAGCACACTTCAGCAAACATTCAGCTTCTCCCTAGAAGCCTGTTTACCTTGGGCTGGCTCTCTCCTTACTCCTTTTAACACATACATTTTTAACACAGGCCCAGTTTCAAACGTGTGTTCCCAGGATGTTTGATATCTGGAGCATGTTTTCTATTGAGAACTTTGCTGACCTCTACAATGACAAACACCATTTCTATTTCTATTGCCTTGAGCCCAGTTACTGCTGCTGTGTCTCTCAAAACGACCTCTGAGGTTGGCATCTCCCCGGGCTACAAAAAAGAAAAACTGGCCCCCAAAATAGCATGCTGGAAATTCAAAGAAGGCAAAGGAAAGAACTTTAAAATGTCACCACAGAAGAAGTATGGGGCATGGTGGGTAGGGGAGAGTCCAAATTATCAGCTATATATATATGTATGTATGTATTTGAAAAACCCCTTTATGGTAGATGCCAAGCTCCAAAGGAATCCAAACAAAAAAACTGTGTGTGTGTGTGTGTGTGTGTGTGTGTGTGTGTGTGTGAACAGGATTCAGAAAGCCATGCATCTTAAAGCTAGCAGCATCACCCTCTGTCATCCCCACAACATAAAAAGCCAAAGAACAGAGACAAAAAGAAAGCAAGGCTTGAAAAGGAACCGACATGGAGAGAAAAACTGAGAAATACCTGTGGCGAGTTTGCACTGGGTGACTTATTAACCGTCTCCACTTTCTCTAAATCTGCCTCTAACTCTGCTTGGCAGAAGCTGAGATCTTTTTCTAGATTAGTCTGGTTCAAGAAAGAAAAGATGAGAAAGAATGTTTTAGTTTAGAGAAGAGGAGAAGGAATGGAAGGTTAAGTTTGAAATGAAGGTTTTGGGTTTTTTTTCTTAGAGTCATATTGTAATAGGGTCACGAAGGCCCGACTCAGTCACAAGAGCTCACTAGAAGTTAGTCTAAAGACGTGAAAACAGAGAGAGCAACATTAGGCAGGTTCAATGAAATCCTGAGTCTCAGGGCCTCAGACATCTGTTCTACTTCAAATGAGAACTACAAATGCCACAAAACCTACCTGTGAGGAAGGGCCTGCTTCCTCTGTGTCAGAGTATAGTGACTGTGACAAGTGTTATTTGTTTAAAAACAAAAACAAAAAACAAAAAACCTCTAAACATTAGTATATGTCTCACAGACTTTGTTAAATAGTTTCATCACCAGGCCAAACAAACTACTAAGTTAAAAAAAAAAAAAAAAAAGATTTAAGAAAAGAACACAAACCCACAACACACTCACGGCACCCAAAGCTAGAGGTCTAGCACACAGTCCGCGGAGGAGGCACGGGATTACCTTTCTATCCTCTCTAGGAAGGATAGAGCAGTCTCCAGGAGTATAGTCCCATATCTTTTTGGGAGGCTGACGGGAAGCAGAGGAGGAAATGGAGAAATGAGCATAAAGACATAAAGACAAACACGGGGGCTCAAACAAAGAGGGGCGCGCTGGGGACCGGACCAACACAGAAAGGTGAACTCAAAGCACAGGGCTGAGGTCCTGCCTGAGGACACAGAGCTGTCTGCCCCGGGAGGAACTGGAAGCACTGGCTACTCAACTATGTCTCAAGTGTACATCAACCCCAGATCCTCAATATCGGAAATTTCAAATCAAAAGGGGGGAAAAAAGCATCAATACAAATTTGAACAAATTAGAAACTCTAATTCCTTAATGTTCTTTTCAAACAAAGGCTGACACTGGAGATTTTACATTTTTGAAATAGTCTCACCTACTGTATAAAATCATCATTTCCTGTCAATAGATGTATAAGTGTACAGATCTGGCCAATGGAGGGTGACCTGAACTAAAGGCGACTCTGGTTTACAAACAGCATCCAGAGTGAGGTTCAATGGCATCCAGAATGGGAGTTCAAACGGTGCACATGACCATTTCATATCAGCAGCTTAACTGGTAAGTAAGTGGAGTTTGGTAATTACGCTATCGCTAGAGGTACATCCACCCTCCTCGGCAGATCAGAGGTCACTCTGCTTGCTCTTGGCCCCTTCATGGAGAATCAGAGAGATGGAAATCTGCCAGGAGAATGCTGTAGGCTTAACAAGAGTGTGTGTGGATTGAAAGCTATGCAAACTTCCAGAGACTTCTAACTCTGAGCTTCTCTCACAGAAGGGGTTTTCTGACTGTGTCTATGCACACTCTCAAGTGTACACTCTCCCATGCTGTGACCTCTGCAGGGATCAGGAACAGGAGATCATTACGAGCTCCTAAGATGGCACACAAGTTTTATGTCAATTAACTCTACAGAAGCATTTCGAAGGGCTTGACACTGAGAAACACTGTCTTGAGTTTGTGGATAGAAATCAAATCCATTTCTGTAGAAATTGGAGGGGTAAAGAAGAGAATAAAAGGCAGGTCCCCATGTTCCCTGTAATACCTCTCCAAAAGAAAATAAACTGACTCTGGCTGTGTTTGCCAACAGCAGCAGGCCCTCCGTGGATGTGAGTTCTGTGATAGAGTCAGTGATAAAGCAGCTACCATTCATTCTTAGTACTTAGTACACTCGATGGTTATCTGGAAAGTAGACTTTTTACATGTGTTAGCTCTGTACCTTTCTGACTTTCTTTGTCACAAAATTCTATAAGCCAGTGTCTCCAAATTAAATATGCTTTGAATAAATCACCCCACCCTCCAATGGCCCCTGGAGACTTGAATTATTTGTTATTTTGTGGCAACTTATTGAGGTTAACAATGAGGATCTTGTTACAGTTTTCTTTTTGAGTGGCTTTCAGAGAGGAGGTTGGGGAAGAAAAGGCCGCCAAGCAACTGTCGGTGCCAGAGTTCTAGTGGGTTTTACTCAGGAGCAATGGTCCTAGGTTGGTGTGAGAACAAAAACAAAGCAGAGATGATGACCCGTGGGAGTTGGTGACTGCCTTCTTTTCGTGAATGGCTAACACATCTTCCAAACCAGCTTCCATGGCTTTATTACAGCGGGGCACTCTGTGCTTCATTATGATTCCATAGGGAGAGAAGGAAAAATTTCTCACTCTCCTGCTCCTTCCTCAACTCCATTGGTTCAACTAGATAACAAGCCCACCTGGGGACGGCTAACCCATATGTAAATGTTCTCTCAATGAGGTTCCCGGGGATTGTGGCCCATGTACTTTCGGCAAGTCTTCCAAAGTTAAGGCTACACAAAAAGGAACACCTCCCCCTACCCCTGCTAAAAAGAGAAGGTATTATCTGACAAATGGCCCGTATCCTCCATGTTTATATGAGGTAAGTTCCACAGTTTTTGGTAGAACTGTCAATTTATCAAGCTATTCTCAGGACCTGTTTACTAAAGGCTGGGGTTGAACTATTGTCTAATATCAACACAATCGTTTGCAATGATAGATTCATGAAGACATATTACTAGTAATAATTTAGTAAAGAAAGTTCCCTAACTTTTGCAAAACGGTAATATTTCAGATTAAACTAGTTTAGTTATTGGGTAGATGAGGGGATGGCTAACAATCTGTAGATCCTGAAAGGGATTTCAAAAATCATTGGCATGGATTCTGGAGAAAGCAATCTAAATGAAACATCTCTGGCTTTCTGTGAGTATGGTATGGCATTGCTGCTGTGCACATCAATCATAGTGCTTTAGATGGGACTACACCTAACAATATGTTCAAAAACTGAGCAGGTTTTAAGGAAAAGGATTAGGATACTGTTCAGTTTTTGCAAGTGGAAAAGGCTGTGTGCATTAAATTTAGTGTCCAAATGGTGAACAGCAGAAAAGGGGAGAGAAAAAAGAGAAGAAATGAGCTGCGCACTGTGCACCACAGCTCTGAAGAGGGGAGAGGAAAGCTAAGTGCAGTTGGGCTAGATGGTTCCTCTCCACTGTCCCTAGGTGGCGCTCTTCATCAATAATAGGTGTGTGTGTGTGTGTGTGTGAGGGGAGCTGGGTGGAGGAAGGCCCAGAAGGGAATACCTGTTCCTACAAGTAGATTGTAGGAAACTGGGCATTCCTAACTCAGAAGACACCTGAACTTTCAAGCTCAGCACCTTCAAGCCAAATCAGCAACTCCAAAGCACAACCTGACTTCCCTTTGTCTTCTTAATGGAAAACACACAGCACGGATTTTAACATTTTACTGAACTATAAAATCATTTCCTATCTGCAAACAAAATGATCATCCAAGACCAAAAGCAATGCTTAGAGTCTCATGCACATGTCTAATGTTTCATTTTTCTATGCTTAATTCTTCCACCTGTAAATTCTTTTTGCAGTTATAATTGGGAATTCAAAGTAACTACGGGTTAAAAGTCCATCATCCCCTTGAGTAGAAGGACAAGTTCAGATTATCCTCATGCTTGAAACACATCTGGGCTCAGGACTAAGGAACTCCCTCCTTAAGGGCCTAAGTCAGTCTGCACTGCCAACTCAGAAATACCTCAGGGAAGTTGCCAAACACTAAAGTTTCTAGAATTCTATCCTGCATTCCAAATCCTGGAAAATGCTAGCACAACTCAGAGAAATCACTCCCTAAGAGCTGCCTTTAACCAGGCTGGATTGGATTGTGTCTGCACTTTTTTCACAGAGAAGCACTTTTTTTTTGGCCTGCTCAGACACTTGCCTCACATGCCCGCTTTAAAAACACGATTTGAAGCTCCGCAATGCTGGCCTTCTCAGTGACTCATTGCCATGTCTGTCTTCAGAATACCTCAACAACTGGTTAAAGCAGTGAGTGGATGGCAGAAAAAAATGCCACCCACCAGGTATGTGGTATTTGTTGGGCATGGCAGAGGGAGATCCGCCTAGGACAAGTGATGCCTTGGTCATGCTCTCTGGATGTTCTAGGAAGGTGTATCCCAGAGCTCACTGTCCCTTCTTATGGGGAAGCCTACAGGTTGTAGTAAAATGAGACAACCCAACCGCAGACAGCTATCACAGCTGCTCCCACTACTGAATCCCTCACACAGACCTGATTCTGTAGCAGCAACAATGCACCAACAGCATTATTTCACAAGGTGTATAACCACTGAAGCTATCACACTTACCGGTTTCCCAAACTCCAATTCCGAAAAGAATTTATACCAAGGTTCATTCTTTAAATCTATCTCTTCTGGGCTTATATCCCGACTCTATAAGGGTTGGTGACAGGGGAATGGAAGAAAGAGAAGGATAACATTATGCAAAAGATTACATAGGAACAGGCCAGTAGAGATGCAGTGGCTCTGGGTTACACAGCACCCGCTTCAACAGCAGTGATCGTCCAGTGTCACCGACACCAGCAAAGACAGGGCACTGAAACGGAGGGAGAGGATGTGGTCATAAAAACAGGGCAACTGAGGAAGGGAGCAGTGAGGCCTTCATTTTCAGTCCTGCAGCAGAGGTAGATGGACTGGAGATGGAGGACTCGGCACTACACTGCGACTCTTCACCACAAAGCTAAAGATGGGCAGAACAGTGTTCCTCAGTCATTTTATCATGAGAGCAGAGGAAACCCCCCTCTTGTAACAAAGTATTAGCTGCGAGCACATAAACTGGTGAGCACACCAAACATCTATGTCAGAGTCACACACACAGTTTTTATGGGCTCGGACAGTTTTAGTACTTATTTGCAAGGCTGCTTTAAGGTTTTCAAAAACAAATGCAAATAATGACACTTTAGAAAAGCCAATTGGTTAATACTGCATCTCTAATGGCACAGGAACAGGTGAGATACCATGTGTCATACACGGCAAAGTGAAAAATGATGTAAGTCAAATAGAAGACACGAGTGAGAAACATTTTCAACAAGCATCCATGGGGAATGAATACAGACAGAATATCCTCTGGTTTCTAATAAATGTTAAAGGATTGAGAAAAAAATTAAGTGACAGGAAGGCTGGACAAGACAGAGAACAGAACAGGGGGGAGAAAACTTCTGGGTTACGTGCGTTCCAAAGTTAGATTCCTCACTTTACATTACACTAACAAGTGTCACATAGATTGAAAATTTGATTCTGTGATTTAATATTTCATCAAATATGTATTAAAGTTCTGACGCTTTATCAAGGGAATATCAACTACTTTTGGAAAACACTAAAAACGGATGATTAGAAATCAAATCAAGTTTTCTAACAGAAGGAGTTATACTCGTATGAGGCAGAAGTGTTTTGATGTTTGAGGTTTCTTCTGAGAGTGGAGATACCATACAAGACATTTAGCTGCCTCCTGGCCACAATGAGGATGGCACAGGAGAACTTGCTGCCAGCCCCACCTACAGGTCTTCAGTGCTGCTACACTCCAGAACAGTCCTCCCTGGACACACCAACACTACTGTAGGGCCCTTTGCTGCTGGCAGAGAAGTCTGGAAACAGTCTTAGTGACTTTCACCAAGCCCTTCCTCCAAGAGCCCTGGAAACATCTAAACCATCCGTTCATTCTTGCTGTTACAGGTGGAAGATATGGGCATCTGTTAGAGACTTTCTTTAACTAAAATATGATTTGAGTATATTTGATATATGCTGACCTCCATCCTCGGGCATCTAAATCAGCTTCCTCTAAAGTTTCCATCTTGAAGAAGGCCTGCCCATCCAGACATTAACAGCGCTTGTGTGTGTGTGTGTGTGTGTGTGTGTGTGTGTGTGTGTCCGTCCACATGTGTGTACAGGTGTGTTTACATAGCTATGCACATGTATGTAGATATTAGAGGATAACTTTAGATGCTGTTCCTCAGGGGTCAGTTACCTTGTTTTCTGAACCAAGAGCTCTCATTGGCTTAGGGCTGGCCAATCGGGCCAGGCTGGCTGGCCAGCAGGTCCTAAGAGATCTGCCTGGCTCTGCCTCTCCAGTGCTGGGGCTGTAACACGAGCCACCAAGCCTGGTTCTTTGATTCTTTTCCTGGGACCTGAACTTGGGTCCTCCAGCATTTTACCATCTGAACCACCTCCCCAGCCCAGCTCCTGCCTTTATTTGGTGAAATGAAGCACAATGCCTTCAAAGACAAAACCATTCGAGAATGGTAGCTTAAAACACTGGGGCATTCTACAATCCAGAATGATAGATTTTCATGAAACCTACTTCGTATTTGTTATTTTTACAAAGACTATTTATAAACTGTTCCCTGGGAATAGGTTAGTTTTTTGTTTTTGTTTTTGCTTTTTTAAATAAAATGTACTAACATACCAACTCTTTGGGGAAGCTGCCTAAGAGTTATGATATTTACAGCCCTGAAAGAATTAACTCATTTTATTCATGAACACTGTTTGAGAACAGCTGACTGCCAGGGTTAATGGTGAGTAAAGAACAGGTTATGTTAAATACCTTGGGTCCCAAGCCTGGGTTCTTCAAGCTGCCCAGACACAAAGGTTAGAAGGTACTGCCAACAGCACTCATGCCTGCATTAGCTCGCCACGTGTAAATGAACAGTACATCCAATCAAGGAAGAGCCCAACAGTGAACACCCTTCTGGAAGCAGAGGAGCCCTGTTCCCATAGCCATGGCACTTTCCCAATGCCGGGCTCTGGTCTTCCCTGCTGTGGGCTGCTCTTTTACCAGCTTGATAAAATCCATGGAAAGGGCAAGTAGCTTGCCAGGAAAATGTCATCTCCTCAAAGACAATGTTATTGCTTGAATAGGAACCAAAGACCAGCTTCAAATTTCAATTAAGTAAATCATCTGAACATGGTATATTCACTTACATCAAGCTTTACAGTTTTTGGGGCTCTCAGACACATATTACCCATATTGGTACTATCACCTGGCACACCACCAGGTTTGGAGGACTAGATAATATTTCTATTCACAAATGAAAACCTTGACATTCAAGAAGGTTAATTGTCTTGCCTGAAGGCATACAGCCGAGTCAGGACTGGAACCCAGAGCTCAGATCTTCAATGGCTGGTCCAGCCAGCACTCTGCAAACTACACTATATTCCCACTCAGCCTCTGAATGAGAGTGCAGATGACAGCAAACTAAAGCAGGGCTAGTAGCTAGCTTGAAATGTCAGGGAAGGAACTCAAGTGATAGGGAGTGAGGAAGAGCCAGGGCTGGGCAAATCCCCTTGTTCACACTTCCACGATCACTCTGTGCCTGTCATTACTATCTCAATGTCTGTCCTTGCTGCCACACATCTACGGATAAGAACTCCAACATCTAACCCAAACCTTGGCACGAGAAAATTGTTTCTTTCTATATATTGGCTAAATGAAGCTCATGTCCTATAGGAGACTTCAAGGAAAAAAAGTATAAAGGAGTAAAGTCTAGACATTCTTGACAAAGCAGGGACCAACCAATACATCTCTAAGTTCAAGGTCACAGAGAAAAGGCTGACTTATACTTTGATAGGGAGGCAAGAAGTATTTAGACCTTTGTGAATATGCCAAATAGGTGAACAGGTCATCAAGACTGAGAGTCACCCGTGGATTTGGAAGGTAACAGTGTTTCATGGGTCTGAGGTAGTGTGAACATGCTCCAAGGCAAGAGGCGCTCCCACAGCCCATTAACATTCTTCCTGATGGTAACAGTTGGCTGTGTCTGGGCCTATTCCTTGAACTGGCAAAATTAAGCAGCTATGAGCAACTCAAATGAAAGAAAAAGCAGTTATTTTTTCTCTCTTCATGAAGAGACAGAGCAAACTAAAATAAAATCTAACGTAGACTCTCTCTGCCTCTCCACCAGTTTACATACTTAATAGTTAATGAAATGATTCTTTAGTTCTTTTCAAAAAGTATATGAATGAGGGTACTACTCAAATCCTAGCCAGCCAGATACTTAATACCAAAAGGCAAGGCTCACATAGAAATCCACATAGCAGCTTTTCTGTTCACGTGATAAAAATAGCAGGATTAAAAAAAGATCAAACATAATGGACCAATTCAACCACTGTCAAAAAATTAAGATTCAACTGAAATTCCTCTCTAAAATCAACAGCTTCTCTTTGGAAGGACAGAGCTAACTGGGTAAAGGGCACTGAATCAAACTGTTGGGCAGGCGCCCACATGCCGCTATGGATGGGCCTCAGGCCTGGAACATCACGGAGGAGCGCCGTACACACCAGATGGTGTTTTGCTGTCCCTGTGGACAGTCTCCATCACTCCCTAGAGGGTCCTCCATGGGGCACTGTGGGGAACTTCCCAGCATTTGTAAAATAGTGCCAGTGATCCCAAGAACTGTGGTACCAAAGAGGAAAACAAAATAATGTTGTTTTCCTAGTTCTGAATAGAGGTAAAATTACTAAGACCAAGGGAAAGAAGTAAAAACAAAGACAAAATTAAGAAAAAGGGTGTGTCTTCAGTAAAAGCTAGGACAATCTATGAATGGCCATTGCCCAAATAAAAGCACCCAAAGGCCTCAGAATCCCTGAAGTCACTTGACCGTATTAATGCATAATAGAAGCCAGCAGGCTTATTACTAAAGAGTGTGGCTTTCTTTCCAGGAACCCTTGGGTTAAAGGTTGCCATGTGCATTTATTACGTATGGAGTACTTCCTGCAGACAGAGAACCCCCAAAGAAGCAGGGAACCAGAAGGAAGTCATTCATCTTGTCTCTCACTTTCTGCTTAAAATACCTATGGTGCCCAGCAAACACTAAGGAATGACAGACAACTCTAAAAGCATTTCTGTGAACTGCTGTGACCTTTTCCCTAATTAAAATTAGTCCAGCACTTATAAAGACGTCACATTTTCATTTCAGTAAAAGTCAAATTAATTACCACTTAAAAACATGTAGAACAGCAGGCTAACAGCTCTTAATGAAAACAATGTCCAGTGTAACCTCTCCATCCTGCTGTCCAGCCAGAGGGCTGTGATGCTGATGTAGCTTTGGAGAATCTCTTTTAACCATTTACCGAAATCTGAACCAGCTTTTTCTAATGAAGGGTGAATGAAAGGAAGTATGATTGGCAGATATGGAACTAATCAACTTGTAAAGCCTTCCTATTTCACAGAAGTGGCTACTTTTCCACATTGGCCTGGAATTTCCACACAGTTTTCCCACTCAACTTTCTAGAGATGTGAATGTGCGTAAGGGACAATAAGCCAGACTGATTTTAGAAGTGCCAATCAAACACGGAAGACCTAAAACACAAAACTAACAGCCTAGGGCTTTATCCCAAGTTACAACATTCTACTGGATATTTATCTTTGAATGACTTTAATGCTAAACTGGTCATTTCTGTAAAGTCTATCCATTTCAAAGTAAAGTTACCTACAAAAAAGTAAAAAAACTTTAATCAATATGCCTGACAAAGTAACATATTTTTTTTTCCTAAAAAACCAGAAGTAAGATCAATCTTTGTTAGTAGAAAATTAAAATGAGTTAAAACCATAAACCATGCACAAATGCAACAACAGAGCCACGAAAACAAAACAAAATAAAAAAAAACAGTTAAGTTTAAAGGCAGACTCAGGACTCATTTCATGAAGACCTGCGAAAGTGCAGAGGGCGAAAAGACTTCCATGTTTTCACTGTTCTAAACAAACAAGCCTATCTCAAGTGGGGCAAGACTATGCTCCAACTGCACGATGCATCCAAACTAGATGATGTGGGAAGAGAAAACAAAAGGACACTCAGAGCCACATTACCATCTTCTCACTGGTCAGAACGGAAGACTTGCCCGGCTGATACTCGTAAATGCTTTTGGGCTCTGCTCGGTATTTTCTTGTATCCACTTTCTTATCTGGGGGCTCCCAGTCGTTTCTGCAGAAAGAAAATCCTGTTTTCATGAAAACGGCACCAGCTTCCCACACAGTCTGAACCTGGCTGGCTGTCGTCTTAATCAAAGAATTTTTATATCCAAGGCATAAAACCGGAACCAGGGTTAGCAATTTAGCTGCACTAGTTTGCTTCTCCAAACAACCCAATTAAATCTCCATCCTGGCTTTACAAGGGGCATGAGGTGCTCAAAATCTGGCACTGGGAGGTGGAGATGGCAGGGGCAGTGAGACCTGTCCTGGAAAGTCTTTGACCTGCCTCTCCTCTTCAGACTCTAACATTCCCCAAACATACCTGAACTCCCACACAATTTATGCAAAGCACAAATACAGGTCCTCAAGCTGCCAGACTGTGGTTCAAACCCTTGCCACCCAGGTGATCACAGTACTTTACAAACTCATGGAGCATGAGCTTATCTAACTGGAAGGTGGCGACCACTGTAGCAGTGTGCCAGGTCCACAGCAGCCCTCAGTAAACACCAGCTGTGTGTCCTGTGTTCTTTCCTATTTTGCATCTCAATTTACTACACACTAATCTCAGCTTGCGTCAAAGTTTTTTTTTTTTAAATTTATTATCTGTCTACCTGTTGGCTAATTTTATGTCAATTTGATACAAGCTGGAGTTATCTGAAAGGAGGGAACCTCGGTTGAGAAAATGCCTCCATAAGATCCAGCTGTAGGGCATTTTCTTAATTAACAATTGATGGAGGAGAGCCACCAATTTTGGGTGGTACCATCGTTGGGCTGGTGGTCCTGGGTTCTATAAGAAAGCAGGCTGAGCAAGCCATGAGGAGCAAGCCAGTAAGCAGCACTCCTCCATGGCCTCTGCATCAGCTCCTGCCTCCAGGTTCCTGCCCTGCAGGAGTTCCTCCTGTCCTGCTCTTGATGATGAACGGTTATATGGAACTTTGAGTGAAATAAAGCCTTTCCTCCCACAAGAAGTTTTGGTCATGATGTTTCATCCCAGCCACAGTAACCCTAACTAAGACTGTGTGTGTGGTGTGTGTGCATTCATGCACACATGCCATGGTGTACATGTGTAAGTCAAAGAACAACTGTGAAGTCAGTTCTCTCTCCTTCCATCTTTCTGTGGTTTCCAGAGATTTCAGACTCAGGCCAAGCATTGGTGTCATACACCTGTACCTGTTGAGCCCTCTTGTCAGCCCTGGTCCCAGTTTTCAGCCTGACATGCAGAGATGGGGTTTCAAAGCATTTGTGAGTCTTTGGAAATTGTCTGCCAACTTTTTATGCAGGAACATTACTGCATTTTGCACTGTGTATTTTGCTTTTCATGAACAGTTGAAAACTTCTGAAAGGTAGGACAATGATTTATGTATTCTTCTGTAAAGTCTAATTCAATACGCACAGAATGTACCCAGTAGGTGCTTAAGGAATACACCTATAAAGCATTTCTGGGTCTATCCAGGCTTTCTTTTATAGTCATTATCAGATTCATCAGGTAGATGTGTTAGGCACACGTGGGCTTTTAAAACAGCCATCCACTTGCCTGTGGAGCTAGAGGCAGAAAATGGATGTGAATTTAAGAAAAAATAGTGTTTCATCTGCACAGACTTTTTAGTTTGTGAAAATTGGCAGAAATTGGGGCCAGAGGACACATTGGACACCTGTCCAGATGACAAGAGATGATTACTCCATAGGACATTTGTCTCAATAATACATGTTTTATCAGTAAGTAGACATTATGGAATATAGCTGTGTTTAGGATTATAGTCTTTACTATGTTTATGTAAATGACGTTAGTTCCAATTTAAGATTTTTCTTATAATAGAGCCTGGTGTTGCAGGCCTGTAATCCCAACTACTTATAGATTGAGACAGGAGGGTTGACAGTTCAAGCCCTGCTTGGGCTACAGGGCAAGTTCAAGGTCAGCCTGGACTTATTGAGACACTGTCTCAAAATAAAAAGTGAAAAAAGGAGGACTGAGGAGAAGCTCTGTAGCAGAGCACTTGCTAGCATTTAAGAAGGCTCTGCATTCAATACCTAATACCACGAACTTTTTTTCTTGACTAGATAAAAGGTTATCATAATTATAGGCAGCAGTAATTATGCTCATACTAAGAGCCAGGCCCTAACAGGAAGGTCAAGTGCAATCGCTTATTTTATCTTTGCAACACTCTCATGGAGGAGTCATGCTATTTTTATCCTTAGTTCACAGATAAGGATATGGAGACTCAGACTAAGTCACTGCTGAGAGGTGACAGCACAGGATTTTTGTTCCTAACAAAGGCTCCTGGGATGCAGATTCTGGGGAGGCACAGGTGAGCATCTAAGGGACCACTTACCTCTCTGGGCTGGACTTAAGTGAAGATGAGCGGGCTGGGAGGGGGAGTGTGGCCGACCTCTTCACTACTTTCTCCCCGTCAATGTAGTTCATCTCACTTTTTGAACGAGGCACAGAAAGGGGAGATTTTGCTGGAGAGAAAGTAAATAGAAAATACTTTAGACTCAAATGAAAACTAAACCTGAAGATGTCTCTTCCACCATCCTCCCTTCCTCCCACACGCAGGGGCTTCAGTCACTTACTGTCTTCAGAAAAGGAGTATCGAGGAGAGTGCAGATCAGAGTCATCATCTAGTGAGCAAAAAAGAAAAAATCAGGGGGAACAGACTCAAGTGAGAGATCCAGGGTGTACACCAAGCCCCACTTCCACAGTCCCGTGTGATATCCAGCCACACCAGGGACCCAGCAGGGAGGGGACTCAAGCCTAGGGCTACATCACACAGACTACACACTGCAGAGCAGTGAGGCTTGCAAGAGTCCATCGGATCCAACATGGTCTGCCAGAAACTGCTTCCGGGAAACCAGGAAATGTACAGAGACAAGACTCCTCACAAGGAGAAGGCCCACCATCAAAAATGGAATGCAGGGTTCTGTATCGCTCTGAGTGGGAAGAGATGGATCTGGCCACTCAATGCTCAATCTCGGGTCTTATCTGTTGAGTGCCATGACCTCTTTCCAAGGCTCATGGCTGCTACTGGATAGGAAAAAGAGGTCCAAAGAACGTGGTTGCTAGCTCTTCATTGTAGCGTTGACCTGTTTTATATGTTCTTCAGACAACACAACTGGCAAAGAGGTTGTACAGCTAAGAAAAGAGTTCAAGAAAACCCTCATCATAATCTGTTTTGATTACACCTCAGCTTTGCTCGGTGAGTAGATTTCTCAGGACCCAACATTGCCATGGCTGATGTAAGGTCTGCTCTGTGAAGATACCGCTCAGGGTAATGCTCCATGAAGGTGTTGCTTGGGGTGAGCATCTAAACTGAGTCTACAACAAGTCAAATTCACATGAATTTCTGTGGTGTGTAATGGGCTCTGCGGGTGTGTGTGTGTACACACTCCTAGATAAATTGAATACTGGGTTCTGAAATAACCAAGAAAAGATCTGAACCCCACATGGGAGAGAGTGTATTTTTTAAAGTAAAAATCAGATCACAAGCCCATTCACAGGAACAGATCTGTCCTAGTACAAGCTATAACATCCTTGATAATCCTTCCTAAACATTTCTTCTCTGGAGTGCCTGAGTCTAATATCTTGCTCATCTGAATTTAGGGTACATGTATCTAGAATGAAGACCCGGTCCCATCCCTTAAGATCTATAACACTCTTTCAGCAAAGCACATGACCTAAGCAGCAAAACCAAGTCGAGGGATTTGATGTGCTGTGTTAATGACAGTGTTAATCAAGCCCTTGTTTCTAGACAAATTAAGTATCAGAGCAAAAAAGGTCAGAAAGTTCTATGAAATGTAAACAAAGCTAACATTACTATTATTTTGAATACTGTGGTATTCAAAGACAGCTTCTACCTTTTTGACCCTTCACTTCTCCTCAGTTTTGTCTGTCCCAGGTGCCCCTCAGCCAAAACAACAGACAGGAATCCAGCACCAAGACACCCTGTCCTCCTTCCAGCTCCCATTGTCTTTATAAGAACCGGTCAACACCAAGGTTTGACAGGGACTACAATTCTTTACGAACACAGTCAAACCTTTCTTCTTTAGGGTAGGATGGGGTGGGGTGGGGAGGGTCTTACTATGTTGCTCAGGCTGACCTCTAATGTACAATCAATCCTCCTGCCTCAGCCTTCTGAGTGCTGGGACTACAGGCATGCACCACCACAGTCCACTATTTCGTTATGATAAACTGAGTATGTTAAGTTTATTTATGCCTACTTCCAAAAATAGGGCAGTGGAAGGATGGAATGGAATCAGAAATGTATTTTTGGAAAAAGTGCTCTGAAAAATTTTGTGTTACTAGCTTTTTGTTTGTTTGTTTTGGGTTTTTTTTTTTAAAGGGACTTAAAGTACTATGATATCAAAGAACACCCAAAATCAGCTTGACTAGAAAAAAAACAGTGCCTGCTCCAACCCAAGTTACCTTAGAAAACAACACACTGCTTTACACCAAGCCTAATATTTTATCTCAAAATTCCACACCTCTCTGAATCATGAAAGACGGCAGTCTCACAGCAGGTGGTGGGAAGGTCAGTTCCAACTATCACATGGCTACAAAAGTGCAAAGCAAAGGATGGGTGCAGGGATGGCATTAAATATACTTTAATGCTAAGATTAAGTTGTTGCTGTTATTGTTTTTTTGTTTGTTTGTTTGTTTGTTTTGTTTTTTGAGACAGGGTTTCTCTGTGTTGTTTTGGTTCCTGTCCTGGATCTCGCTCTGTAGACCAGGCTGGCCTCGAACTCACAGAAATCCACCTGCCTCTGCCTCCCAGGTGCTGGGATTAAAGGCGTGTGCCACCACCACCCAGCAAGATTAAGTTTTTTTAAATACTGTTTCCTCTAGACATTTCTAACATCAAATTTCAGAAGGCTTATTAGAAGACATCAAAAAATAGTTCTTATATGATGGGAAAAAACAGCCCAAGGGGCCTGACTTAGGTACATTGAAAAGGAGAGGAGAGAAAGATAGGAGCAGGGCCAGAGCAGAAACTGAGTGGTTGATATTCTCTCTCCCTCTCTCTTCCCCCACTCCCTCTGAGACAGGGTCTCACTACCTGAAATTCACTATGTAGACCAGGTTGGTCTTGAACTTACAGAGATCCAACTACCTCTACCTCTCAAGTGCTGGGATTAAAGGTGTGCCATCATGCCAGGCTGTGACTGATAATCTTAATGCTATTATTGGGTACAGACAGGAAAAGGAGTCTCATCCACCCTAAGCTACACATGGCCAGGGTGTCTCTGTGAGTGCTTTTCACTTCTCACAGTGTCCATAGGACTCTTAACATGGATATAGGTTTAGGGACTGTATGAAAGTACACTGATGTCACATGAATTAATCTGAACAACTTCAGCAGTTATGACAAGGTCCACAATTATTTTTGTTATCTCTTTTATAAATCTAATGAAAGAAAAATTTACTTTATTTTATGAATGAAAATAACAACACAAACTCCCATTATTAACAGCTTAATAACAGCAAAACCCAGTTATACCAGAGGACATGAACCCCTCATTTTATAAACAAGGAAACCAAGGCCCAAGGAAGATAAGAAACATTCCCCTTGGTGACACAATGAGAAAGGGACACAGGAGGGAGGGCCAAGATCTATCTTCCTGAGGTCATTTCAGTCCTGGGACAGGGTGGCTGTTACTTATGCCAAGCCATCTCCAGCCTTGAAGCCTTTGCTCTATTTTTCCCAACACCCACCCTAGGAGATGCTTAGGCAAGCCTTCAGAGTAACTCTACCATACTTACTTGGCCTTCTAGTGGTCACCAGGGATAACATTGCTATATCCTGCACGTGCTGTTGTTTGAAACTTTCTCCTGGTAAGCAAGTCCACAATGAGGAAGTTGGGTATATAGTTAAAATAACAGACTGGAAAGCTGAGTGTAAGGCCATCCCTCAACCCATCCTGCCAGAGCTAGCCAAACAGAGTCACATACATGTGCATGTGTTTCACTGTAAGAA
>CABHPR010135080.1:0-41265 GCA_902168415.1 Peromyscus melanophrys
CTGCTGCTGCTGCTGCTGCTGCTGCTGCTGCTGCTGGCTCCACCTGCCTTCTGGCAATAGTGTTACATCATCTAGATTGGAACCTCCCACCTGGAGGCCTCTGTCCCAGCCTGTCTGCTCTGCTCTGTTGTCAAGCTGCACCTCTTGTAAAGAAGTAGTAGTAGTTACCTCCCTAAAGTTCAAGACCTAAACCCCCTTCTGCTTTCTGTCCCTTCTAAACTTCATTGGAAAGTCTTTCCACAAATCCTAAGACATGAGCATCTGTAATCTTGTTGACGGCACAAAAAGGTGTTTAAAGCAGAATCTTGGGCAGCCTCGTGACTGTACCCAAAGCACCCCTACTTTCCTTTAGACAGCCTCTTGTACCTTCAACACCCCTTTCCAAATTTCATTTCCTATGTGCTCTTTTGTTACAATATAGCAAGTAAAGTATGCTCTCAGTGAACAATTATTATGCATTTAACTGCTTTTCTCAATTCTACAGTTTCCTATTAGTTTTAGAATTTAGGGATCTGGCAAACAAGGCACTACCTTCAGCTCTGGTTGCTTCCCTTACAGACTTGTGTTTCTATTATTTGACTTTTCCCTTTCTTTCACTACCCAGGAATACTGTTCTCTTTTGGAGAGTTTTAGTTGCTTTGGGTCTAGTGCTCTCCCTTTCTGAGGTGTGTGTTAGGTGTGGCTAACATGAGTTTAATGTTCTAAATGCAGGACAGCCAGAGCTTCGGCTAAATGTGAGTGAACTAACACTTTCTGTTAATGTTGTCCCTGCTAATTCTGGTTCTTAGCGCTGAGATATGTCAGATAATTCCATTAAAAAAAAACAAAACAGGTTATCCATTGAGTCACATTGTTGGTGACAATATCAAATGATTTTTTTCCCTAAACTTGCATAATGAGATAACTGCAATACCTGTTCATGTGAATTTTTAACATGAACATTCACTGATGTGTTTTTGCCGTGTTCATCACATCTGAGATGGGCTACGATATGTATGTACTTCAAGTGTTTAGTAGTCCTTGATGACCAGTGGTGACTGGCTTAGCATAGCTGTGTCGTGTGGTCTCAAAGTTGAGTTTGGACAATTTATACTTTGAAGACTATCTTGTTTTGTGCAGTTTAATCGCAATTGTGTGATTATTCTAGCCTTGACTATTTTAATATTTGAATCATCTAGCCACGGATCTAATGTGCTGTGAGGAATTAGAGTTGGTCAAGATCAATAAACCATCCCCTCCCACCGGGAATCACCAAATCTCCCCCCACCAAACCAGTGCCAAAGCCCCAACAACAAAAGCAGCAGCAGTCTTCCTCTTGACATGTTATAGAAGCCTTTTGGTCAGAATTCTGACATTTCTAACATTGTTTTGTTTAAATTTATCCTAGAAACAAAAATTAAGACAACCCAGTAAGAAAACTAATCTCCCATAGGACTGATACAAATTATTGCTAAGAGTGAATTTTTAAAACAGGACTGGACACTTGCAATAAGCAGCTCAGGCAAGGGGTCCTGTCATCCCTAGTGTGTTTAAATATTGTTAGTGATGTAACCATGAACCCTGGGAAAATAAAGAACATTAATTAAAAATTTCTGAGTCTTACACTTCGTTGTGTGACTGTTCCTGGCAAGATATAAACAAATGTCTCTTCACCACAGATAGGACACTGATGACAGTCTACAAGAGTCAGCTCATGTTCTGGATGAGATGTTGAGTTCACTGGGGTTACCTACAAGAGTGTAAGTGAGCGTGACTGCAGGAGCATGTCGGCTGCATCACTGAAGCCCACCTGACCTGGGTCAGAGAAGCTGTGTTGATGGAGCTCGGTGTTGTGTTTCCAGGCAGCTCCAGAAGCATCCCCTTCCCAGCATCCTACACTGCTCTTGTCACGCTGTGGAGGGACCTGGGAAACTTGAAAGTTCCTAAGTTTTTGGAGCCTGCTAAGTTTTATTAACTTCCTGAGTCTTAAGCTTGCTTCTAAGAGGGAAGGAATAATAATAATGCAGAGGAAATAAATACAAAACACATTGTTGTCATTTCATTACAAATAGAATCATGTGGGAAAACCTAGATCCAATAATGTTTTCCAATAATCAAAACAAACAATTTGCAGCAGTAGACATATCTGAAATATCTAAAAATGTGTCCAGAATAATATCGATATTCATTCTCACATCTGGATGAAACCTTTGAAAGGTTTTTCCTTGTCTTCTTGGTTTGCATACATATATACATAAAACTGACACATCCTTATGTTTTAAGTTTATAAACTGTCCCTGGTACGAGTAGGCCCTGGGTCTCACTCTGGCCCTGGAACATGAATGGTTGCAATAAGCAGAATCTTCAGGTGGAGAGGTTCTCCATGTCTCTGAGGTAACTGGAGCTGTATGGTGGCTTAGAGGATGATGGGCACCATGGCAAAGACACCAGGAAGACCCAGAAGAGAAAAGAGGCAGGATTCATGAGGAGGCACACTGCGCTTTCTTGCCTCAGCAGCTAGTGACTGAAATTTTAAGCTCCATTTCCACTATTTCTTGGATAGACAAAAATGGAAAGCAGTTGACTATTAGATGTTTCTGAGTCTCTGCAGATGTTAATCTGGGAAGTGTTTCATATTCATCTCTCAGCATGTAAGGTTCTGTTCTGATAGATTTTCCTAACATAGTCATATCTGTGAGATCAGGTCATGGAGAGCAGGTCATGAACGTAACAACAGAAAGGATACTGAGACAGGAGCATGGATCAGAATGAGCACAAAGATCCTCTCACCTTCTCCCACCCTCAGTGGGAAGACTATGGAGTCCAAACAAACAAACCAGACAAAGAAATAGACATCAAACCTTTCCACATGAGCCAATAAAGTTGATAGAATGTGGGGACTGGAGAAATGGCTTAGCACTCAAAGAGCACTGACTGCTCTTCCAATGGACTCAGGTTTGGTTCCAAGCACCCACATAGTGGTTAATAACCGATAAAACCAATTCCAGAGGATCTGATGCCCTCTTCTGACTTCTATACTAAGGAAACACAGACATCTATTCAGGAAAAACACCCATACACATTATTTTTCTAAGCTGATAAAATTTTGTGTTATGTTGTATTAACACATCTTTGATCTCAAATATTCTTGAATGGAGTCTAGTTCCTGATTACTGAATTCTTTTTATTTTTTTTTATCACTGTGCCTTAGTTAGCACTTCTACTGCTGTGATGAAATACCATGACTAAAAGCAAACTGGGGAGGAAAGAGTTTATTTGGCTTACACTTCCACATTGCTGTTCATCATCAAAGGAAGTCAGGACAGGAACTCAAACAGGACAGGAACCTGGGAACAGGAGCTGATGCAGAGGCCATGGAGGGATGCTGCTTACTGACTTGTTCTTTATGGCTTGCTCAGCCTGCTTTCTTATAGAACCCAGGACCTCCAGATCAGGAGTGACACCACTCACAAATGGCTGTGCCTTTCCCTGTCAATCACTAATTAAGAAATAATCTACAGGCTTGCCTATAGCCTAATCTTATACAGGAATTTTCTCAAATGAGGCTCCCTTTCTCTGATGACACTAGCTGTGTCAGGGTGACATAAAGTTAGCTGGTCCACACACAATCTGCTTGTAACTGAAAGGCTTGGAAGAGTCACAGCAGATGGGTAGCCTGTGTGACAGTCTTCTCCCTCTTCACTGCTCAGTTCTTCATATGCAAGCAGTGAGAATGAGCATTTTTATGTGACCCACCACAGTGATGACCACTTCACAACCCTTCACTGGTGGGTTTTGGTTTTGTTGTTGTTTTTTGTTTTTAATTGATGCTAAAGTTTACAAAAAATATGTTTGCAATTCCAGGCCACTTTCTCAGTTTACAGAACAACTTTGCCCAAATTAGATATCTCTTTGGAAAACATTTTTCAACCTTTTTGAAGAGACCTGGTTTTACCTGGATAATTCATCCCTTGCCCTGGGCTGACAACAGCAGGCCAAGCTTTTTGCATGCTGAACAACATTCCACAATAGCACACACACACCACCAGACAGGTTTTATGGCTGTTCCTACTTGTTCTCATGGCAGATAGGGATATTTTTCACTTCTCAAAACTTCCATGAATTTTTTTCTTTTCTTTTGTGTAGAGATTTTGCTGATCTATGGAAACATAACATAAATAAATTGAACTTAAAAAAATCAGCTATTTAAAATGGTACTATAATGTCCTGTGAAGCCATTTCACTCTGTCCTATTTCAGAGCCCTAGGACTCTGCATGAATTGTAGTCCTAGGTTAGATGGTCCTCTAGTTGTGGATGGCAAGGGGTGTGAAGGGCCAGATGTCCCAGCCCTACTGTGGACCAAACCTTTCTGGTGAGTTTTTCTTGAGCAGAAACTTATCAAATCCTTTGTTTCACTTAGAACTAGATAGAAATCATGCCTACATAGGACAACCACTTGAAGGAATTTATAGTCTCTAGGAACAATTTAGAAGATTGATAAATATTGTGTATATTGTATCGAGTCATTTGTTATTCCAACTATCTAACAGCGAGGAAGAACTGAAGGCAGGAGTGTCCCCATGCCTACCTACCCTCCTGTTGAAGTCAAAGGTCTGGACTGGGGCATTCTGAATCTACCTTCACATCCGTGCACCTTTCGACCTTTCCAAGGAAACATGAAGTTATCTTATTTGTATACAAAGAAATCTTCAGAGAAGATTTCTTAAAACTCATTTGTGGTACATTTTCTTGGTGAAAATGTTTTCCTCTTCCCTGCTTAAATTGAAAGCCACAGTAAAAACAACCAGAGGGATCATCGAGGTGTGAAGAATAGTCAGAGTGGACTGAATCTCTCCAAGAAAGCCTAACTGTAGTATTTCCTTGGTGGTAAAAATTATAACCCAGAATTTCTTCAGCTTTTGTAATAAAAAGTTTATGTGCGTTCAGATTAGCATGCACTTGAATATAATCTGTAACAGTGACATCTTGTGGCTTTTATTATAATGCTGTAGCATTTTCTGGGCAAAGTCATGGCATAATTAAAGAGAAATGAACCACAGGTTGTGTTTTGTGTTCAGCTAAGTGCACATACATGTGCCTTAGCTTTTATCAGAATAATCCTTTGGAACTCAGATCAGTGAGATGTCAAACAAGTTTTTCAAGTTCAGAAATTATAAATGATTAGACAGGCACATACACACCAATAACCTAACATTAGATGACTTAATCCCACTACTGTGAATTCATTGCCTTCACATTAATATGGTTGGAAATTTTCTTCGTATTCTCTGTGTTGTGGGAGTGGAGCCACCTACCCTAGTGGCTAAAACCCCAGAACTCTCAGGATTTCCATCTCTCTTTCTAGTGTTAGATGCTATTGATAACCCTGATTTTCCGTGTTCACCTCTCTTTCCCCCGGCCCTAGGGTCTGGCAACCCATGACCTGGAAATCTCCCCAGGCACAGAGGGAAATGGGGAGGATACACAGTAGCAACAGAAGTTCTTTAAAACCTTTTTATATTTAGCTATAAAGCTTTCAAATACCACCTTCAATCTGCACCTTATTCACTGCCTGGAAGGCAGACAGGAGGCTGATCTCTTTGGCAATTCCCTTCTCTTGAATTCTCTGACACTCTTTGTAAATGTTGGCTGCAGCACAACACCAAAGCTGCAGTTCCAGCATAATGGGGCTTTTAACCTTGTATTTCAGCATGTTGGGCATGCAGGTAATAGACATTAAATAATCTGGTTTAATTAGCACCACCGAATCTAGAAAAGGAGTATGAGCAAAAGCTCTAGTACCTGTGTGTATGAACTTAAAATGTTCGAAGCACTGGTCTTGAGGTTAGTGTTTCCCATGATAGAAAGCTACACTTACAAATATGCAAATAAGCAAACCCACAATTCTTACTTTGTTTCTGTTGAGATACATCATTTGTGACAGGTAACAGAACTAATTGAAAGAGGCTTCATTAGAAAATTAGGAAAAGAAATCGTCCACAGACCACCATGATTGCCTTCAACTAACTCAATTGGAGAAATAACAAGTAAAGGCTTTGAGAACACTCACTAGGAAGTACTTTTAGGCAAAGACAATACTGGATACAGATGTAATTTTGTAATAGGGCAGTGAAGTCACCAATTCAAAGAATGAATCAATACCCATCGGTAGGTTTCATTTTGTCTTCTTCCTTTATAGGGATAGGGACTTTTTTCCTTATCTGTGTCTAATTGTGGAAAGGGGTAAAGGTTAGAATCAGGCTGGCCCTCTTGAGTGATTATATCATTTTCCACGTAAAGCATGAGCCTGCTTGATGAATCACCTGAAAACTCCCAGTTGGCCATGGCTTCTGTTGAACTGAACTACAGAGAAAGATAACAACTATTGGACTGGACCATGTTTGCTGTGGTAGTAGAACTGACTTCCCCCACTTAAGCAGCATCTCCACAGCACTCACCCTCCGAGTTGCTCAAACTACATGACTTTCTAGTGCCTATGTCTCCTTCCCCTCCTTCCTAGCCCATAACTGGACAACTCAGTAGTAAATCCTGCTGGTTTTCTGTCACTAAAACACCCTCTATTTATTCATGTCCTACCTCTCCACTAATTCTCTTTGCCCAAATCACTAATTTAATTTGTTTACTTGATATGCATAATATTTTAGTGTTGTAATCTTAATTAGTGCTACATATTCTATAAAATGTAGGATGCTGTACCTTTTCATTTCAAGATTTTCATTTAAAAGCCAAGATGATGTTTTTAAATTTGACTTATAAATGTTATGCTTTTGTTCAAATCTTCCTAAGACATCCACTTCTCATGCAGAGTAAAACCATAAATTCATGTAACTGTTTAGAAGACTGTAGATAGTCTGGTTTTTGCCTTCTCCTGTGTGTGTGTGTGTGTGTGTGTGTGTGTGTGTGTGTGTGTGTGTGTGTGTGTGTATGTGTGTATGTGTGCGCGCGTGCAAACATTCACAGGATATGTGTAGGGGTCAGAATCAAACTTCACAGGATTTCATTATCTCTTTCTATTGTTGGTTCTGGGGATTGAACTTGGATTATCAGATTTATGAGGCAAATGATTTTACCCTCTGAGCCATCCCACTGGCCCCCACCTCTCTTTGTGGTTGATGAATTTTTGTTGCCATGGTTGTTTTTCCTTTTTTTTTTTCTTTTTCTTTTTTCTTTTCTTTTTTTTTTAATTCGGAGCTGAGGACCGAACTCAGGGCCTTGCACTTGTTAGGCAAGCACTCGACCACTGAGCTAAATCCCCAACCCCGGTTGTTTTTCTTGAAACAGGGTCTTGCTAATGTAGGCTGGACTAGAATTCCCAACCCTCTTCCTTACTCTCTAGATGTGTGCTACCTAGCCCAGTCTTCCCTACCTTGTTTTTTTTTTTTTTAATTTTACTCTTATTTGCTTTAGCAGAAAAAATATGATCTTGCTTTTTTGAGAATGAATGATCATTTTGCTATTTCCAGAGCTCTGTATTTCTGTCCTCTGTGCCTTTTCCCAAATAATTGCTGCCTCTTTCAAATCTGTCTTCGGCCTGACATACTACATAAGATCATTAACCTCTAACACCAATACCCTTTTGGTGATTTGTTGCATTGATTGCCCATGGATATTTCTGTATTTTCCTTTTATATATGGTCACCGTTTCTTTGTCTCATTTTCTAAAACAGAAACATTAACATTCACTCTCTCATTCCCAGCGTCTAGAATACTGCCTGGAAGATAACCAAACATTTATTGAGTGAATGGATGAACGATCATCTGTAACTGCATTTTTGCATAACTTTCCTTAGGGAAGAGAACTTTATCTCCAGCTCATATGGTAGGCAGCATTGTGTTTTGGATTAATCTGCTCTGAGATGGTGGTGTTGGTGTCCTAGAATTTCAGAACTACTAAATTCTTTACTGTGTGGGTGAGCCTGAGACCCATAAGCTCACATCCACTGGTATCTACCTTTATCTCTATTGATACCAATAGATACTTCATCTGCTTTTGCTTCCTTTTTCTTGAGTACAAATATTAATTTGCAAATGAAATATTTTTATTTTTTGTTTAAACTACAAGGTTAGATAATACTCTCCAAGTGTAGCCATCAACTGCTTCATAACAAACCACTCCCAAATTTAGTTCCTTAAAAATTTAGAGTACTAATTTGCTCAAGAAGGTCAGTTAAAGAAAGGCTTCAAAATGACAATTTGTCTCTGCACACAGCATCAACTTGGGGACTTCAAGACTGCAGGTGGGAGCAATCTGAAGGCCTACAGTGTTGCTGCCTGCCACCTGGCATTCACCTGTCAGGTAAAAACACTTTGGCATGACTTAGCACAGAGCTGGGCATCCAGACTAAATGGTGGCTGTGTTTCCAATGTCAGTATTCCCAAGGAGCAGCTTAGACTGAAAGGCATGGTGCCGTCTGTGGACCAGCAATGCCATTTCTGCTGCCTCCTGCTTGTCATAGTCGTCACCAAGTTCTGCTTTGTTTCCAAGCCAAGAGAAAGCTTCACCTTCTTGGCCTGGAAGGGTATGATTCTTAAGAAGCAAGAAGGATCAGAAATATTGTGGCTACTTTCAAAACACACAGATTGTTACAGCCACTACAAAATATTTGAGTTTTGGGTCCCTATCAACTTAAATCCTGTTCTACAAATAGATCTTATTAGGTCTAGAAATTCCAGGTCCCTTCCAAATAATCTGTGTACGGCTGGCAGAGACTGTGGAAGTTTTAAAGTATGTTCACAAATACTTTATAATCATTCCATCAAGAAGTGGCCATTTTATACCCTCTTCTGATTTGTACTATGCTTTGAAACTTGTTCAGTAAGAATATGACACCACAGGATTTGTATTGTGTGAACTCTAACCATCCATTGTACTTGTGATCTGCCCCACTAGAAGTCCAAGTGCTAATGAGTACCTGCATAGTGTGATGAAGCTGGGCTCTGGTCAGGAGGCCATAGTTAGGTGCTCTGGTTGGCATGCCAGCAGCAAGTGCCAGCCACTAGAACAGTGGTTCTCAACCTGTGGGTCATGACCCTTTTGAGGGTTGAATGACCCTTTCATCAGGGTCATTTAAGACCATTAGAAAACACAAATATTTCTATTACAATTCATAATAGTAGCAAAATTACAGTTATGAAGACGCAACAAAAATAATTCTATGGGGATGGAGAGACGACTTAGAGGTTAAGAGCACTGGCTGCTCTTCCAGAGGTCCTGAGTTCAATTTCCAGCAACCACATGGTGGCTCACAACCATCCATAATGAGATCTGGTGCCCTCTTCTGGCCTGCAGGCATACATGTAGGCAGAACACTGTGTACATAATAAATAAATAAACGTTTAAAAAACAATTGTATGGTTGGGGGTCACCACAACAGGAGAAACTGTATTAAAGGGTCGCAGCATTAGGAAGGCCAGTGCACTAGAGTGACCATCTTATGTGTCTGGCCCAGGAGAGCCTCAATGAGTGCAACTTCATCTGTGTCTGATGTAACCACATGAGAGATCCAGGTCTGACCAGAGAACTGATGAGGAGAAGGAGAGTCTCCCCACCTTTTTCTGGCCTAAAAAATCATGAACAAATGAAAGGGCTCAATGACAGACAACCAACTAGGTAGATATAATTGTCAAAATAATATACTTTTCATTTGAGAAAAAATTATAACCTTCAATTTCCAATTGTTCAGAAAACAGAATTAACTAGGTTAATATCAAGTTTATCTGTGAAAATTATATCTGAGTGATTGAGACAAAGTTTTTCAGCATTATATTTTTCTAGAATTTCTTATGGGCAGAGGATAGTAGAAGACGAGACTTCAGCTACATATAACAATTTAAGCTGAGTTATGACCAATTCCAAAAAGAAGAAGTTGTAAAGTATACCCATTGTCTACAAAAGATTTCCATCTGCTCTTCCCTCTGCTGGAAATCTTCCTCTTCAGATGGTCCTGTATCCCTCCTCTCTACCAATTATATGTCCACTTAAATATCACTGGCTATAAGGGACTTTCTTCTCTGGCCTTGCTGTGCGGGATACCCTACTGTCTCAATTCTCCAGCCTCATTTGCTCTTTCATCTTCTGCTTATCATTAATTACTACCTACTAAGTTTTTATTACTCCATTTCTAAATGGAAGGTACACCCATTAAGACATGAGGTTTTCATACTTGTTCCTTTGTAAATTTCCAGTACTCAGAGAAATATCCAGCCCATAGTTACCTTTGAAAGTATTTCTGGATGAATGAATAAATACAATTTGATGAGCTGTGGATGTAGGTCTGTGGTAGTACACTTCCGAGTATATACAAGTCCCTTGGCATTTAAAAAAAAAAGAAATATAATTTGGTAAAAATAACAAGTAACATTTATTTATGTTCTAAAATATGTATGTGCGCATTTTCAAATAAAATTATGTTCCTTCTACAATGAAGAAAAAATTATTCAATATTTTTTAATTAACATTTATTTTTTCTCCATTCTCTTTCCTTCCTCCAATTCTTCCAACATTCTTCTGACCCTGACACCCCATTCCTTCCCAAACTCCTGGTCTCTTCCTCTCCTTCACATTGCTATGTTATGTTTATATAGATATGCACAAATACATGCATAAACTTGTTGAGGCCATGTACATGATTTCAAAGCTGACCACTTGGTATTGAAGAGGCAATTAGAGGGCTCCACCAAGTAGGGAGACTACTTCTCCAATTCCCAGGATTTCTTAGTTGCCTATAGTTCTTTGTTTTGGGGTGGGGTCCTGTGAGTTTTCCCCTCCCACTTTAGCAAGTCTACTAATGTTGTCCTTATTAAGGTCATGACTGGGAAGCCATATTGTTGACATACCATGGGTGAAGCTGCTCTGTCATTTCTTGGTGACACAATCTCACAGAAGATGTTTTGGTGCTCTGGCTCTTAAGATCTCTCCCCCACCCCGCCCTGCCCTGCCATGTTCTGCAGTGTTCCTGAGTCTTAGGGGCAGGAGTTGTGTTACGGGTGTATCCACTGGGGTGGGGCACCACATGTTCCACTGTTCTTTGCATTTTGACTAATTGTAATTTTCTGTAATGGTCTCTGTTCCAAAGAGAAACTTCTCTGGTGAGGGTCAGGAGCTATACTTATCTGTGGGTATAAAAGGATGAGTATTTTATTTTATTGTATTTCCTGCCTATTTTAGGAAATATTTAATTTAATTTTTTTTTTAGAGACAGGGTTTCTCTGTGTAGCTTTGGAGCCTATCCTGAAACTTGCTCTGTAGACCAGGCTGGCCTTGAACTCACAGAGATTCACCTGCCTCTGCCTCTCGAGTGCTGGGATTAAAGGCATGCACCACCATTGTCCGGCCTTACTTAATATTTTTTACAATATATTTTGATCATGTTTTCCCTTCCCCCAACTCCTTCCAGATCCTTCTTTTTCCCTATTCACCCAATTTTATGTTCTTTCTCTCTCAAAAAAGTAAAAACACAAGAATAAACAAGAAGCAATAAGATAAAAAAACCATCAAAACAAAACAAAATAGAACAAAAAACACAAAACAAAAATCAAAACCCACTTAAAACAAACAGACAAAAAAACCACACATATGAAATTTGTTTATGTTGGCCAAATCTTCCTGGGTATAGGACCTTCCCTGGAGTGTGGCTGATATACCCTATGACACTCCCTTTGAAAAACCCTATTTTTTCCTGGGTGGTATGGGCACACTCCTTTAATCTCAGCACTTGGGAGGCAGAGGCAGATGAATCTCTGTGAGTTCAAGGCCAGTCTAGTCTATATTACCAGTTTCTGGACAGCTAAGGCTACACAGAGAAAGCCTGTTTTGAAAAACTGAAGGGAAAAAAAGGAAAAAGAAAAACCCTATTTTCCCTTTCCCTGTATGCACCAATTGCTAATAGCTTCTTGGCTAGGGATTGGACCTTGTGTCCACTTCTTCTCAGTGCTGGGATCCCTCAGCTTGAACCTGTATAGGTCTGGGGCCTACTGTCACAGTCTCTCTGAGTTCATATGTGCATCAGTCCTGCTGTGTCTAGAAGGTACTGTTTTCTTGGAGTCATCCATTACCTTTGTCTCTTAGAATCTTTTTGTCTTCCTTCTTCTGCATAGATCCTTGATCATTGAAGATATCGGCCCATTTAGGACTGAGTGCTCCAAAGTCTCTCACTCTCTGCACATTATCCAGTTGTGGTAGATGAGTTAAAAGAGTCTCCGATGAGGGCTGAGTGAGATGCTGATCAGTGGATCTAGCAATACCATTAGAAGTCACTTTATTGTTGCCTCCATTTAGCAGAGTAATAGTATTAGGTTTCCCCCCACATCTATGATCTAGGTAGTTATAGGTTCTTGTCCACTTTAGCAATGTCAGGTTTAGATTCTATCTCATGACCTTAAATCTAATCAAAAAGTGGCTGGTTACTCCCCTAACACTTGGTACCACTATTGTACCAGTATATCTTGCAGGCAGGTCAATGTTGTAGGTTACATGGTTTGTATCTGGGTGATACTGATGATTATCTTTCTCCTCTGGTAACATGCAGAGCACTTTCCAGCACCATGAACACTGGTCAGTAAGGGTAAAGCAGCTCAATTTCTCTATGTCCAAGAATATAAGTATGGGTTCTCTTCTGTGATAGGGCCTTATCATCAGGTTATGAAGAGTAACCAATACCCTTGGCAATAGTTTGCAATGCTTGGAGTTTCCCATGGTACTCTTTTTTCCAATGAATCAACAAGATACAACCCATTCCTGGAAATGGAGGTTTTACTTGGTGGCATAAGATGGCTAGTTGGGGCATTGTCTCTCCCCTATTACATGGTGACTCAATTTAGATTCACTTCATATATGTATATATTTTAGGATGGTTCTACAGTAATAGGTTTCCACATGGTCTTTCAAAAGGCCTTTGGCTGTTCCTCCCTATATTCTCTCCTGTACCTTGCTTTCTTATCCCAACCCCATTTAATCCTCCACTTTATATTACTTTGAGATTTAGTCTTGCACCAGTCAGAATGGCCAAGACCAATAAAATATTTAAATAACAGCTCATGGCAGTGAAGATGTTGGGAAAGAGGAACACTTTTTCATTGGTGGGAAAGCAAACTTGTATAGGTTCTGTGGAAATCAGTGTGTTGGTTCCTCAGGAAATGGAGAATAGATTCACTTCATGATTCAGCCAAACCACTCTTGAGCATATACTCAATGGTTTGTACATTCAACTTCAGAGACATTTGCTCATCCACATTCATTGCTGCTCTATTCATAATAGCCAGAAATTGGAAACAGCTTAGATGTCTATCAACTGAAGAATGATACATTTACACAGTAGAAAAATCATTCAGCTGTTCAGAAAAATGACATTATTACATTCAGAGGTAAATGGATGGAGCTAGAAATGATCATCTCACACAAAAAGACAAATATTATATTTTCTCTTTTATATGTGAATGATAGCTTTTAAGCTTTTGATATGTGTGCTACAATCCAAATAACCAGAGAGTTTAGGTGCGTAGTAAGGGACTAGTGGGGTGCAGAGCATCTCCCAAGGAAGTGGAATTAGAATATAGTGTTAGGGAGAGCCAAAGGGGAAGCTGGAATAGGAGGAGCATTTAGAAAGCAGTTAGGAATTATGCTGGTTTAGAGAAGTGTGGTAACAAGTTCTTCTCTGAGATCCCTGCCCTCACAAGGCCTCGTTAGGTGCTTAGGTTCCCCCGCGTGCTGAGCAAACCTTAAATCCATTAGATAGCTGTTGGTTACCACCAATATATGAATGACAGACACTACTGCCCTTTGAGGGTATCTTGCCATGTTGGTTGCTGTTGAGGGTCTTGAGTTTCACAGCTAGCTAGGACCACTGATTGCTTCCCTCTCTTGGTAGCTTACATAGAATCTTTTGGTTCTAGGAAAGATAATCCTTAGGGAGTAGGCTTTCAGGTCAGATCCAACTTAGATTGTCTAAGTCCTGTGTCTGAATACACGGTGTCTTAAGGAATAGAGACTTGTCTTCAATCTCTGGGAGGAACCAAGGTGGACGGCAAAGCCTGTATTTCTGGGGACAGTCTTTTGAACTTCCCTGCACAACAACTTGAAAGAGGGTTTCTCATGCCTGCTACTGGAATTTTTATTAAATATTCTATGGCTCTTGAGGGGATAATCCCAATTGTTTTAGCTTCATTTAAATGTACATTATATATGTACATACACGCGCGCACACACACATATATGTATATATTGTATGTAATTTGGGGTAAACCAAAAGTAATGTGATTCCTAATGGCTTTTTCACACATGTTTAGTGTTATTTTTCTCTGTCTCTCCCTCTCCTTCAGTATTGACCTCTTTTACCCTTCCCTCATCATTTTTCCCATTTCTTCCTTTGAGTTACCAGTATCTTGCTAGACAACTTGTGAAGTATATAGAGCTCTACTTAAGAGCTTCACTATGGCCTACTCTGTGCAAGATGTGTTACTGGGGATCCTAAAAGGATGTAAGAAGAAGAAGACAGAACATGGCTATTGATCTGGGAAAGGAGGGACAAGATCCAATCCAGTCCCATGGATGACAGCAGCCCAGGCAGTCATCCTGTATCCTTTGTTCTCACAACAGTGCTGGTGATATGTGCCTCACCACAGTTTACAGATGAAGAAACTGAGACTTAGGGGATCTTAGAAATCTGCAAAGTCATACAACTGTCAAGCCTTTGCCCAAGCTAGGACCATGTCCAAATAGCCACATGCAGAAGGCCATAATAATTCCTGAGATGCACAGGCTGAGTGTTGCAGAGGTTCTTCACATGATAAAAGACTCTGAATTTTGTTAAATTTAAAGAAAGCTTTTGGGGCTTGGTCTGGTCAGTTTTCAATGGCATGGATGAGTAAATGTCATGTAAAAAGAGGTTGCTTTTAATGTTTATTGTTATTCTTTTAGAGTAAGAAATGAAAAGGTAGAAAACTTGAAGTGATTGACTCATCCATTCTTTTACCTTGTGAGCATGCTGGTCAGTGCACACTACATCCAAGTCCCTTCTGTGGTTGGGAAGCCTCATCAAAAAGTGATGAGTTAAGGCAAACACTTAAAATTCACCTATCATTTAACTGTTCAGTCATAGCGAATATGTACAGCTAGCTACAGACACTTGGAAGTAAGTATACGCGTCGTCGTCATATTAGTTTAGTAATCTTTCACATTGAATGTCAAACTTCTGCTAAAGCAGTTAAAAATGTTAGACGATTGGTAAATGTGAATGAACTCTGGAAATTGTTGCCCTCAAAACATAGATGATGAAATGGATCTCAAGGTCAGAGAAATTTTGGAGTGGTAGACTGAAAAAAAATAACATTTTTATATTAAAAATAAATGGAATCAAGTATTAGCTTTTAAAAAAAAAATCGCTGTTGTTCTCTCCACTGCTTAAAGGAAGCCTGAAAGACTCACAGTAGCAATGGTGTTATTTCCCTCATGTCTTGTTTCTCATTTGGGTCTGATGTGTTGTGGGTCTACAGAATGACTGTTTCCAACTGCAAACACTATCTATCTACTCATCTTCTCAGGATGGCAGCAAAGCCTGTGTGACGGGTTCGGCTGGGCTTAAGAGAATGCATTCCTGGTATGTTCACAAAATGTAAGCGTTCCCTAGAAAGTGAACTTTGGGGGATATATACTACAGTAACTTTTAATTGGCATGGTTACGTTAAAAATAAAATCCATCATACATCTAACTTCCCACAAATATACAATTTGACAGACTTGTATAATCAAGCAAGCTTAATGCTCAAATTTTATTATCTTTTTTTTAAGCTGGCTTTATTTACCTTGACTTTTCATATAGGATATGTTTGAAACTTTCATTTTCCAAAATGTCCTCTTTTTAAAATTGAACACATAAAATGCAACTAAATTCTGTTACACTTAGGAGATAGCTTGGAGGGTTTTCAGTTTCAAACAGCCCTGCATGTCTAGGGTGTGTGTCTGTGTGTGTGGCTGCACGTGGCCGCCTGCCTGAGTGGGTAGAGGAGCATGCCAGACAGCACAAAGCGGCCACTCAGGAGAGGTCCTGAGCCTGGCTTGGCAGATGAGGATGCCACTGTGTGCAAGGGTATTACTTACACGCGCGGCAGCTGTTCTGGTGACTATAAAGTTAAACACGCTGGCCCGGTGTATTCTGAAGCCAGTGATAAACAAGTGTCTCAAAGATACGTGCACACAACAGCACATGTTTAGCCTTTGATGCTCAACAATGGCTGCCCCACATCCCCAGGTTTCCTGCCGCCCCCCTCACTGTCCCTGTCACCCAGTGCCAGATGGGAAGTGAGAGCTCAGCTGATCCACCTCTTTGTGGTGAAAACCCCCAGAGCTTCAACTCCAGGCTACAGGTTACCGAAGCCGTCATGAAAAATTCACAGCTGATATTAACAAGTCGGCAGAGAGGAACGTGCGTCACATGATCCCCGCCGCCCCCGCCCCCGCTGCCTCTCTGGTCGCAGCGGGAAGAAAGGCACACTCTCTGGGCTGGTGCTCCAAACTATTCAGGTTGTGTAGAATGAAAGAGAAAGAAGCAGTTTAAAACAGAGGAGGGAGCGATCTGACAGCTGAATCACTGAGCGCCTTGGAGGATGGAGAGTCAGGTTTGGAGTCCCAAGGAGATGACCTCTGACACCCAGAAAGGAATAAGAATTTTTTAAAAAAAAATTTTTTTTAACTGAAGCTCCAAGCTTGTACCTTCCTTTATTGACTCATACTCATAATTTTTTTTATGTCGCATTGCCTCTAGACTTTTCTTATTTTAAAATATCTTCATTTCTAACTGACCCAAAGTTACTGTATGTACTAGTGGGCACCTGCACACAATGCATGATGATCAGGGACTCAAAATCCCTCTCTGTCTATTATGAAACATTCAATTAACTGTTAACACTAGACATCCAACTGTGCTAGAGAACATTCTAGGCTGTGCTTGCCACCCATTAAACACCCTTTCTCCATCTCCTCATGAATGCTCCTTTTGCCTTTGGTTTACAATCCACAAATCTTTTTTTTTTTAATTATTACAAAAAGATTACCATCCAGAAATTTTGAGATATCAAAATCATTGATCACTGTAATTTTAATACTAACATTTTAAAAGCACCCCTCCATTCGTCAGTCTTTCCTTCCTTCTCACCATTTCCTCCCTCCCCCCTCTTATTCTTTTCGTTTTATTGAAGCAGGGTCCTGCTCTGTAGCTCAGACTGACCTCAAGTTCGTGGTAACTCTCTCACTTCAGCCTCCCCAGACCTGGAGTGATAAATTTGTACTCGCTCCTTGCTCTAGGCACTTTTCATGTGTTGGCTCATTTACTTTTCACAATAAGCAAAACACCAAGTTCTAGTCATTAATACCATTAGACAGATAAGTAAACTGAGCACCTGAAGGTGAAATGATTGTGTACCGGGTCACGTAGAAGGGAGACATTTAAGCCCAGACTTGTTTAATGTCGTTTGAACCTTGTCCATTCCTTATATTTCAAACAGTAGAGGTTACTATACACACATACCCATCCCATACTGTAGTTACTGCTCTAATACCCCCACTTCCTCAGTCAACAGAGATTTCGCACTCTAAAATAAAATAAGGCAGGCTTGGTGGCACATCCCAGCCCAGGAAACTGAGGCAGGAGGATCACTAGTTTGAAACTAAACTTAAAATAATTAAAAGGACAAAATACACGTTTACAGATGAAGTTAAAGTCCCCTTTGGCAGCCAACTTCAGTCCTGTCCCTTATGAGTCTTCCCTGGAAGCAATGATTATTAATGAGTTTGGTGTGGGTTTTAAGATGTTGCATTGTATACGTACATGCGTACATAGTTTTATATTAGGTTGTTAGTGTCTTCTCACTATTTCCTTTTACTCAACATTGTGTATTTTGAGATCTATCCATATTCAACGAACAGTTTCAGAAGGAAAGCCTTTAGGAGGGCATGAGTTTGTGAGACTTCAGCCGAGGCAAACGGCACTAGGCAGTGACAGGCTACAGCACACATATCACCTCACGCTGAATGGGTTTAATGGGAGCACATAGGAGGTCTTAGTATGAATGCAATGATTTACTGGCTAGACATCCACATCAGCCAACTGTCAACCTCCTCAGATTCCCCTCCCCCTCTAATGAAGTGAGGAAGCCACACCTCATCAATAGCACTGAAGGAAAGGGTTTGCCTCTTTTCCAATAAAAAATATTCAAACTTTGTTCTTTTTTTTTTAAAAAATTGATTTGTTTATGTTGCTATCAAATCACAGGAATATGCCTGAAATTTCATCGTATATAAAAATTTTCCATTGCAATGTTACTAGCTCGTATGTGTTCACTAAAGAAAACTAAAGTATTGTGCAGTTTCTATCATGGCTTTTAAGTAAGTTAGAGTTTAATTGCTACGTGGTCTCTGTAAGATGAGTGACAACCTACATCAGGGAAGAAAAAAAATTGTGTGCATTGATTATACATGATTTAGCCACAACCATACCCTTTTGCTAATCAATATCAGACCTATTTAGTTGCAGAAATCCAGAAAATTATCTGGGAAGCATCATTCTTAGCTTAGCTCTGTCAGAGCTGTTTGTCTGCTACAAACCAGTATTTAAAGAGAGGAATAAGAAGGGAAGGAGGAGGGGCAGGAAGAGGGACTGAAATATCTATAGGTGATATAATTATTATTCTTTAGCATTGGTGAGTTTATTGGTGTAATGACAACACATATGAGCTATTCACTATAATAAAATATTTCACCAGGAACATATCATTAAATCTAATGTCTGCTAACAACTGTGTTACTCAAAATTCACCATTTAAAGGTCAAGAGATAAGTTTATATTAACTAATCCCAGTGTCACATGTATTTATTGCCTCATTTTTATCTTATTATCAAAATGACTATAACCATTTGGTTTTAAGAGGATAAATACACATGGGGGAAACATGATCTTTAACTCATCTCAGGCTATCCTGAAGTTTACTTGGCAGTTGGGAAGCCTGCATAGCTTGAGGAGAACCAAATAAGCATTGATGCTAAAGTCAAAATAAAATGGAAACAGAAATTTTAACATGGTCTTATTGTCACCTTGTAGATTTTATTTATTTTAATATGGCAACGTTTGTACTTTTTGACAACATTTCAGTGAGAGCTGGCCAAAGTACAACCTCAAATACTAATAAGCAAGTGAAGCAAAACTTGTTTCTTAAATTTCCCTTTATTTTATAAATGATTTTCAGCAGGACAGACCCACTAAATATCCACTGGAAACATATTAAGTAGAATGTTATGCGGCATCATGGAAACTGTCAGCTGAATACTTCTCAAGAGTGTGGAATTCCTGAGAGGATAATTTTTAAATTAATTTTTTAAGTTACCATATGAAACAATGGTTTCATTGTGGCCTTTTCATATGTATGCACCATAGTATTTGTTCTTTTCTGTCCCATCCCCCATTCTCCCTTTCCAGTCCTCTTTCAGGGAGGAAGACTTAAAAACTGTATAACGATGTAAGAACACCGATAACCTGAGATAAATCCTACCAGATAGTAGAGGATCGATGATAGACATTCTCTTTCTTTTCCCTATTCTCTTTCTTTTCCCTATCTGCCATGAGGACTACTGCTTCATTTAGGAGTCTAAGTGTTCAGAGGGCTGCTATCCTTCTGTGAAGGGTTAGCATTCTGTTTGTGTGACCAAGGTATAAGTTATTTGAGAACAGCCATGGGAGTCAACAAAGCATGGTATATCAAGTTGAGGCAGGACTAAGCTCCTCCCTACTGTATCAAGATGGGAATTATAGAGAATAGGTTCCAAAAAGCCACACCTACTCCAAAAAGCCAGCTCATGTGCCAGGGATAGAACCTGGTCCCACTGCTAGGGGCCCCACAAGCAGACCAAGCTACATAACTGTCACCCACATGCAGAGGGCCTAGGTCGGTCCCGTACAGGCTCCCTAGCTGTTGGTCTAGGGTCTGTGAGCTCCCAAGAGCTTGTGTCAGCTGTGGGTTTCCCCATCATGATCTTGACTCCCCTGCCTCGTACAATCCCTCCTCCCTCTCTTCAACAGGACTCCTGGAGCTTGGCCCAATGCTTGGCAGTGGATCTCTGCATCTGCTTCCATCAGTTATTGGATGAAGTTTCTATGATGACAATTATATCACCAATCTGATTACAGGAGGCCAGTTCAGGCATCCTCTCCAATATTGCTGGGAGTCTTAACTAGGTTCATCCTTGTGGTTTCCTGGGATTTCCCCTGGCACCAGGTTTCTCCCTAACCCCATAATGACCCCCTCTATCAAGAGATATTTTTCATTGCTCTCCTTCTCCATCCCTCCCAACCATCCTGATCCCTTATGTTCCCATCTCCCACTTTTTCACCTCTCCCCCCTCCCTAGTTCCCAGTTTACCCAGGAGATCTCATCTAATTCCCCTTCCAAGGGTTATACATATGTTCCTCTTAGGGTCCTCCTTGTTACCTAGTTTCTCTAGGGCTGTGGATTGTAGTCTGATTATCCTTTGCTTTACATCTACTATCCACTTTTGAGTGAGTACATATCGTGTTTGTCTTTCTGGGTCTGGGTTACCTCACTCAGGATGATTTTTTTTCTAGTTTCATCCATTTGCCAGCAAATTTAATGATGTCATTTTTTTTCATTTATTTTTATAGGGTCTTTTTTGTTGAGAGAGAGAGAGAGAGAGAGAGAGAGAGAGAGAGAGAGAGAGAGAACAAAATTGGGTGGGTAGGTGGGAAGGATCTGGGAGGAGTTGCAGGAAGGCAAAACATGACCAAAATATATTGTATGAAACAAAATTTTTAATTAAAAAATCTATGTGGAAGAATAAAGAATCTGGTTAAATATCCTTTTTCCCTTGCCACTATTTTATGAAACTTTATTCACAGAAATATTAAAATGCACTTCAGTGACACAGAAATCATGGCAGAGATCATAATAGCTATCATAATAAATAATAAATAAAGCATGAACTGAGAGAAAAACTTTCTATTGAAGTGCTGCCCTTTAAGCTAAAACTATCATGTAGTTTTCTTTTATATAGATTACATGCCTGATCTTTAAAAGGGCATTTGAAATATTGCCTTGGAATAATCTCTTTTATAAGGGAGTTACTGAGCTCAAATACAACAGATGATCTACACTGTTAAACTTTTGTTTTTCTAAAAATCTCCATGATTCATATTACATTCTTCTTTCAAATGTTGACACAATTAACATAATTGTGTTATGTTAACATAACATAAACCAATTAATATTTCACTGACTTTTAAATTTAAGTCTGTGATGGTTATGAATAAGACTCATTTATTTTTTACTCTTCCTTACTACCTAGGTTTTTACTGATTGTTCTAGATACACTTATCTTCTATTCCTTACTGAATACACAGCTCACAGAGAGCACTACATCTCTCTGTCATGGTCATACTCCTTTACCCCTGGAGAAACCAGCTTTTGGCTACTTTCACCAGCTTAATTTATAATTCTGGAAGTAAGGGGAAATTTAAGGGGAAAGTCAGGTAAACAACAGTGAAGGAAGTCTAGCATGCCAGTGGTTTCTTTTATCTAGAAAGTTTGATTAACTATGACAATTCAATGCCTTACTGCAATCTACTTACAGGATTCCCCTCTTCCCACCACATCCATAACTCACTGGGAACCTTACTTCTAGGTGTGAACGGGAACCCCTTATCTCTTTTCTGAAGTCCCTCTCAGCCTTTTCTCCTAGCCTGCCTCTATTTCCCTCTGCCACCCACCAACCTGCAGAAACACACCCTACCAGGCAACCCACAACCATCACGCTTTCCTAAGACTCAGAGAGTTCAACAGAACCTAAGGAATGGGACACCCACCCAACAAAGACAACACCAGATATCAACACCTAAAATCACCTCAATCATCCCAACCCCAGTTGCCTAGTAACAAGTACAACAACACAATTAATAACAGTCAGAACAATATGTTTCCACCAGAACCCAGTAACCTTGCTAGAGTAGACCCTAAGAGATATAACTGAAGCACAAGACAAGGACTTCAAACTATCAATTAGAAATATTTTCAAGGGCTGTAAAAAGAAAATGAGTAAATCTCGTAATGAAAACACAAGCAAACAGTGGGATGAAATTTTAAATACAGCTCAAGACATGAAAATAGAAATAGAATCACTACCAAAAAAAAAAAAACCCAAAAAACAAAACAAAACCCAAACTATGATAAAAACTGGAAATGAAGAATTCAGGAAATCAAACCAACACCTCAGAGGTAAGCCTCACCAACACTCTACAAGACATGGAAGAGAGAACCTGAGGTGTTGAAGACAAGGTAGACAAAATGATACTTCTGTCAAAGAAAATTTTAAACATAAAAGGAAAATTCAGATACAAAACATCCAGGCAATCTGGGGCACTATAAAAAGACTAAATTTAAGAATTCTAAGAATAGAGGAAGGAGGGTTTGGGGAGACAGCTCCATGGTTAAGAGCCCTGGTTGATGTTGGAAAGGTCCTGAGTTCAATTCCCAGAATCCAAATGGTGTCTCACAACCATCTGTAACTCCAGTTCTTCTTCTGACTTCCATGGTACACACACATACATGCAAGCCGTACATTTATATGCATAAGGTAAAATAAAAACATTTTTAAAAACTAAAAAAAAAAAATAGAGGAAGGAGAAGAAACTCAGGTTAGAGACACAGAAAACACTTTCTTTTTTAAAACTAACTTTTTAATTTGTTTTACATCCCTCAGGTTTCTGTCCCTCATGCCCTTGCCTTTGTCTCCACCCCCCACCAGTTTATCCAAGAGATCTCATCTATTTCCCCTTCCCAGGAAGATCCATGTGTCCCTCTTAGGGTCCTCCTTGTTACTTAGTTTCTCTAGGTCTGTGGATTGTAACCTGGTTATCCTTTGCTTTATATCTACTACCCACTTATGAGTGAGTACATATTGTGTTTGTCTCAGAAAACATTTTCAACAAAATTATAGAAGAAAATTTACCTAACCTAAAGAAGGAAGTGCCTATCAAGATACAAGAAGCATACAAAATAGGACTAGAAAAGAAATTCCCCATGACACATAATAATCAAAACACTAAATATACAGAACAAAGAAAGAATATTAAAAGCTGCAAGGGAATAAAGACCAAATAACATACATATTAAAATAACACCTGATTTCTCAATGGAGACTCTAAAAGCCAGAAGGGGAGAGAGACAGGTAGATCCAGCCACCCTAATATTATCAGTGAATTGCAGGCCCTAGTGAGAGATCCTGTGTCAACAGCACTGGTTATGGTCCTTGAAGAGTGACACCTGAGTTGACCTCTGACCTCCACCCACATGTGCCCATATTTCTGCACACACACACACACCCCAAAAAATAATTAAGACATGCTCTAAATGCTTATATCTTACTAAATTCTAATTTCTAAAGGAAAATGCATGAGTTTCTAGACAGGTATAATCTACCAAAATTAAACTATGATGATATACACAAGTTGAACATGTCTATTAAAAGCAATGAGATTGAAGCAGTAATAATAATCATCATCATATTAATAAATCCCAACCACAAAAGTCTACTACCAGAAGAATTCACTGTTGACCCCTACCTTACAAGTCAGAGTCCATCATTGAGGACTTGAGCAGAAGCTCAAGGCGGAAGCTTGAAGCAGAGACCACAGTTGAATGCTGATTACTGGCTTGAAGCAGAGACCACAGTTGAATGCTCTCTCTGACTCACTCCAGAGACCTACCTATGCAGAGGGAATCTACCTGCCCAGGTTTGGCACTGCCCATGATGGGCTTGGGTCCTCCCACATCAATCAACAATCAAGACAGTTTTCCACAGACATGGTCACAGTCCCATCTGATCTGAGAAATCTCTCAATGGAGATACCTTCCTTCCAGGAGACTTCTGGCTGTATCAAGTTGATAATAACTAATCAGGATAGCAGGATAGGAAAAAACAAAGCCTTCTTCTTTGAACCTCTTTACACATGAGCCACTGTCAGGAGGTATCACCCATTCTGGGGGAGGGTCTTTTCTCCTCAGGTAAGCCTTATAGAAAATACTATTACATATCTGCCTAGAAACATGTTGCTTTTGATTACAGATTCAATCAAGTTGACAACTAAAATTAACCATCATACCAGGATTCATGGTTCCAAAAAAACAAATGGCAATGGTGCTGCTAGAGGAACGTTTGCATTCTGCTCCCATGACCCCATCGGCCTAGAAGCTTTGGTTTCAGAAAAGGCATAACAAATGTTTGAACTGGAACCTAAAATTGGCAGTGGTCACTTTTGGCTCCTAATATACTTGAGTCAAAAAGCTAAGGAAGGAGGAATAGTGTTGGGAGGGATGATTGGTCCAGACTGTCAAGGGGAGATTCGACTGCTTTGCAGTGGAGATAAGGGCAGTATGTCTGATATATAGGAGAACCTTTAGGGAATCTCTTGTTGTTCCTATGCCCTGTGATTAAGGTCAATGGTAAACTATGACAATCCAATCCAGGTATGATGAGAAGTAGCCCAGATCTTTCAGGAAATAAGGTGTGGTTTATCCTTTCAGGTAAAGAACAAAGACCTGCAGAGGAACTTGCTGAGGTTGGTGGAACTATGGAATGGATAGCAGAAGAAAGTAGTTATAAATACCAGCTAAGGCCACATAACAAGTTATGGAAATGGGGGTTATATTTATCATGGGTATTTCAGTTCTATTTTTAAGCAATATTTTTATGCATGTGTACACATGTATGTAATAAGTAGATATTTGTGATTTCAGTTCTCTATTTCTTTTCTTTCTTTCTTTTTTTTTATTTTTCAAGACAGGGTTTCTCTGTGTAGTTTTGGTGCCTGTCCTAGACCTTGCTCTGTAGACCAGGCTGGCCTTGAACTCAAAGAGATCCACCTGGCTCTGCCTCTCGAGTGCTGGGATTAAAGGCGTACACCACCACCGCCCTGCAGTTCTCTATTTTTTTTTTTAGCATGTACTATAATGTCAATTAGGATAATGTCAATAGTTAAGTGTTGTGAATGTATTTCATCATATTTAAATTATGGAATACTAGAAGACTATGAATTCCTCAGCAGATTTTGCTATCTATTCTGGTTATATGTGGAATAATTATATTATATTAGGGAGGATTAAGGCCTTGTTGGTATCTTCATTTAGAAATTAAGCTTGGCAAAAGAAATGTGATTGGCTGTTGACATGAGATGGACTTGTGATAGTCAATTTGCTTGTCTACTTGATTGGATCCCTGAATCAACTAAGAGACATTCAAGTAGTTGGGTCTGTGAGCATATTTCATGGAAAAATTTGCTGACAGGGTAAGATCTTTACTAAGAGTGGTTAGAACTTTTGGGTGGCAGCCCAGATATCTAAACGTCTGAAGAAAAAGTAGTCTTAATTTTGTCCTTGATTTCTTCGATCCTTGCTTGTGCCTGTATCTTTCTATTGCTGCCACTGCTGTGGACATTTGTCAGCTTCCCAATGTGGACTAAACACCAAAGCGTTTTCAGACCTTTAACACCAGACTGGGACCACTGAGGCACCCAGCTGCATGGACTGAGCAGCAGCATTCTCAGCCTCTCCACCATTCAGCCATTAAATCCCCTTTGAAATATATATTCATTCTATTGTTCTGTTTCTCTAGAGAACCTTCACTAATACACAGGCATATTGATAAAAATATTTTAGGCATAAAAGAGATAAATAAGCTGTATTCACAGAGAAATAGCTCAAATGTACTCAAGAGTGCATATTAGTATAATCTGTGATTGTGCCAAGCTTTATTACTAAAATGACAAGGAAATAACAGTGCAAGCCTTTTGATGAGATATATCAAAACATCATGTCGAGTCATTGGTCCTCAAGCAGCTCCCCAGAGAGCCAAGATTCCACCAAACTTTGTCTTTCACAGTGTAAAATGCTAGTGTCATATCTGATCTTTGTGATATTTAATTTTGACCATCAACTCGGTGGGATGTATGATCACCATGGAAACAAATTTCTGTACATGTCCTTGAGGGATTACTTAGATTACTGAGATGGAGCTATCCAACCAACGTGGGTAGTACCATTCCATGGGTAGGATCATAAACTGAATAAAAAGAACAAAGTGAACTGACTAACAGCATTCCTCTTTCTCTGCTTCCTGCTTCAGGTTCGATGACCAGCTGCCTCACATTCCTGTCCATGACTTCCCCACCATGATGAACTGTCTCCTTGAACTGCGAAACAAAATAATTCCATCCCTTAAGTTGTTTTCTTATCAAGCATTTTGCTATAGCAATGAGAAAAGTAACTAGGGCTAGAGAGATGGCTCAGTGGTTTGGTTAACAGCACATACTGTTTATGCAGAGGACCTGAGTTCATTTCCTAGCACCCACACTGGATGGCTCACAAGCACCTGTAACCCTCTGGCCTCCGCCAGCACCTGCAGGCACACATCCATATCTATATGCAAATATATAATTAAAAATACAATATACGGGCTGGAGAGATGGCTCAGCTGTTATAGGCTAGGCTCACAACCAAAAATACAATATACATAATTAGAAATAAAGTGGTTTAAAAGAAAAGCAACTAATATAAACATCTATTAATTTGTTGAGGAAATGTGAAAGTTTTTTAAGGGACACGTACTATGCTACATATAAATCAATACACATTTTGAAACCAAATATTAAAAAAAACACATAAAGTGAATTAAATCATCTGAAAGACTTTACACAATTTACACATCCAGTATTGGAAACACGAAGATGTTATGAGGAATTATTTTTTAAAAAACTTCTAACAGTGTATATCATTCGCTGCATTTCCTGGACAACACATCTTTCCTTGAAAAAGAGCTTCACATTGTCACTCCATGACACTACTATTTTTGAAATTCTTTGAGGCAAATTACGCAGCCCTGACCATTTTCTACCAATTTCTCCTGTTTTCTTGCCACACTTCTACCTTGTTTTGGGCATGGAGAAATCTAGTCCATTGGCATGTGTACAAAGGCCGCTGATTTGGCAGAGGCCGTCCTGGTGGCTGAGCAGTAGCACCAATTAACAAGAGCCCTCTTACCCCATTGTGTACGTTGGTAACGTTGGATTCTTCAGGCAAATGAAGAATCATAAAAGTTCCCACCATTTCATTAGCTGTAGGAAATGCTAATGTTGACAAGTGATAGGTTTTTGAGGAAAAAAAAAATATTGGTGACTGTTAGGTCTCAAAACTAGGACAAGTCTCACTCAGTACCTGTGGCTGCTCCCAACACTTCTCACCTCACCCCTACCCTAAACCTCTCCTTCCCAGGGCTGGGCTTCTGCTTCCCTTCCCCTAGCCTGATTCTTATATAATGTGCCATTTTGGCTACACCAGTCTCTTGGCCCAGGCTGCCTCTCTTGGTCTGCATCTCCTCTCTTCCCTCCCTCACCCCGTCCCTCATGGTTTGGTTTAGCCGACCATGTTCAGCCTGGACTCTTCCCTCTGCCTGCTTCTTCCCTTATATCTACAATAAAAATCTTCTTCGTACTCTGGATGTAGTCACATTTTTCCCCTTTACCATATGTCTTCCTCCTTTTCTTTCTTTCCTTTTTTTTGTTCAATAATATTTTGGAATTCACTTTTAGATGCCTTGATTGAAGCTATTCCAATGTTTTTCTGCACAACTCTTCAAGTAAGCGCCTGGATTTTTTTCCAGTTATTAATAGTCCATACAGACAGATTAGTTCAGAACGTTCAGCTCCAACGTGAGAATGGATTATATGGATTTGATAAAGGAAGACAGTAGAAGTAGGACAAATTTTAAAGTGCCATCTAGCAGCAAAATGAACGATGCAATAAATTTTCTATGATAGACTTTGTGGTTAGTATAAATTCCTTTTGTTTCATGGTCAAATTTCTAACCAAAAACAACTTACCATTGAATACATTTTGTAATGCTAGAGAAGACTGTATCAGAAAGCATGTTTGATTTAGAGAGAGCTGAGATAGTGGAATTCTTTCTGTTCTGTCATTAGGAGCACATTGGAAGGCAGTTACGATGCTGTTTGTGAATAGAAGTGATACATAAAAGAACAATTTGATTCTGGATATTGCTAGTATTTTTCACCTGCATTTTTACTTCTGAAAGTTGGTATGGAGAAATGGGACTGTTGCTGTGATAAACCTGGCCATGTAGTTTGTAGACTTTTGGAATTGGTTTGCAGAAGGAATGTGGAAGAATTAGCAGCTACGGACTAAAGAAACTGTAGAATGCTGTAGGCTGTGCTAAATGGGCTATCCTAGTGAGAATTTGAACACTAACATGCTGACAGATGTGAAAACAGTTGAGGCCCAGCTCAAGGGGTCTCGGAGGAGAGCAAGGGCTCTTTCAGGAACTTCATTACAGACCATTTGAATTATGTTCTGGCAAAGAATCCAGCTTCATTCAGTCCGTGCCCTGAGAACTTAAATGAGGCTAAATTCACAAGTAATGATCTGAATTGCTTAGTAGAGGATATTTAAAAACAGGATAACCTTCAGGCTGTGGCATGGCTACTGCTCAGTGCCCTATTCAGATCTACAGTAAGAGAAGGAGCAGAAAAATTCCACATGAAAATAAGGCTACCTTGAATCATTGAAACACAGAATCACAGCCCTTCAGCTGCTTTCTGTGGTGGTATTGTGTTCCCCAAAATATTGTGTACCTTAATAAACTTATCTGGGGTCAGAGACAGAATAGCCACAATATTAAACAGAGGTTAGGCAGTAGTAGCACACGCCTTTAATCCTAGCATCCCAGAGACAGAAATCCCTCTGGATCTCTGTGAGTTCAAGGCCACATGGGAAACGGCCAGGCATGGTGACCCACACCTTTAATCCCAGAAAGCACGCCTTCAGTCCCAGGGAGTGGTGATAGAAAGCAGAAAGGTATATAAGGCGTGAGGACCAGAAACTAGAGGCATTTGGCCTGGAGAGGCCTTTGGCCTGGAGAAGCATGTGGCCTGGTTAAGCTTTCAGGCTTCTAGCAGCAGTTCAGCTGAGAGTCATTTGGATATGAGGACATAGAGGCTTCCAGACTGAGGAAACAAGACCAGCTGAGGATCCAGTGAGGTGAGATAGCTGTGGCTTATTCTGTCTCTCTGACCTTCCAGTGTTCACCCCAATAACTGGCCTCGGGTTTGATTTTATTAATAAGAACTTTTAAGATTCATGCTACAGCTTTCCAGACTTCAGACAGTTCACAAACCCAGAAACCATTGCATAAAGGGGAGGCCAATGTCCGCTTTGGGAAGGATTCTACTTTAATAACAAAAGGCTTTACTATTAATCTTTCTCTCATCCTTCCTCAAAGAGATCTATGGCATTTTCCTAGGGTAGCTGAACATTGGGGGAACAATTAGATCATTTGAACTCTACCAGGTATTCGCTTTGATTGACATTGATTCCACGAGACCCCAAACAGCATTGTGGTGCTCAGTTAAGTAGTAGTTTCTGGATATCAGGTGACCAATGGAGTTTTAGACAGTGAGACTCACAGTGGGTGCTGTCCCACAACTCATTCTATAGTTATCGCCCCAGTGCCAGGATGAATAACTGAGAGAGGTATCCTTACAAGTTGGCAGACTCTCCACATTAGTGCCCTCACCTATAGGGTGAAGATAGGCTCTTACAGTTGACAAGATCAAATTGAAGCCACTGAGCTGACTCTGTTGGGAAAATAATGAAGGGGAAAAACCCCAGAAACCAATATCACATCCCTGGAGTCACCATTAAGGATTTGAAAGACGCAGTGGGTGATGGTTCCCACCATATTCCCCTTAACTCTCCCATGGGTCACATAGAATGATAGCTGAGTACCAAAAACTTAAGCAGTGATTCCAGTTGCAGCTTTTATATATCAAGTGTGGTCTCCTTACTTCAGCAAATTAACACATCTCCTTGTGTCTGATATGCTGCTTTGATCTACCAAACACTTTGTTCTCTATACCTGTCCATGAGGATGATCATAAATAATGCTTTCAGCTAATGAGGTCAGCAATATATTTTCACTGATAAGGGTATCAATTCTCCAATCCTATGCCACAACATGGCTAACAGGTATCTTGATATCTTGTCTCTTCCACAAGGTGTCATACTGGTCCATTATACTGATGACAATATGGTGATCGGATCAACTGAGAAGTTAGTAGTAAATAGTCTGGACTTGTAAACTATGTGTGCATCAAGAGGTGGGAAATAAGTATTATTAAAATTCAAGGACTTTCTTCAGCAAAATTTCTAGCAGTGTATTGGTGTGGTAATGCAGAGGCCTTCCTTTAAAGGTGAAGGATAAATTGTTGCACCTGGTCCTTCTTAATACCAAGAAAGAAGCATAATGCTTAGTCGATCTATGTGGACTTGAAAGGCAGCACATGCCTCACTTGTGTGTATTACTACGTATGTAGAACAGCAGAAGGCTCTGTAACTCATTCAAGCTACTGTGCTGGATGGCAGACTGCTCTGCCACTTGGGCCATACGATCCAGCAGACAGGTTGGTACTTGAGGTGTCAGTGTTGATAGGGGTATTTTTGAGGCCTTTGGTAGGCCACTTTAAGAGAATCAAAGTAAGACCCTGATATCATCTATAGACAAATCTTCTTTCTTTTAAAGGAAGTTCTTGACCTGCTGTTGGGCATTAGTAGTGGCTGAACATTTGCCAATGAGCTTATGAAAAAAAATGGGTGGAAGGTTAGGGCTTAAAGGTGATATATTTGAGTGTTGAGTTGACAAGGAGTAGACTTGTGATGGTCAATATTGATCATGAATTTGATAGGAAAAAATCTTCGACACATATGTGAGGAGTAGCTCAACTGCGTGAACTGAGGTAGGGAGACTCACTGTAATTATAATTGATACCATCCACGGGAGAACTAAAAAGATGATACTGAGTTGAGTACCAGCATTCATTGCTCTCAGCTTCCTGACTATGGATGACACGTGACCAGCTACCTCACATTCCTGCTCTCATGTTTTTCCCACCACAAAGACTGTGAGAAAACAAAACAAGAAAAAAGCCACCTTCGTTTCTTGAATTGCTTTCGTCGAGGATTTTGTCACAACAAGAGCACCCAGTTCATCCTGCCATCTCCACAGTACACACTCAGAGCACCCAGTTCATCCTGCCATCTTCACAATACACACTCAGAGTACCCAGTTCATCCTGCCATCTTCACCGTACACACTGCACTCAGACAGCTGTAGTCAGATGTATGTAAGTATGTCATCTATTGAAACCTGACTATAGTCTTGGTTTTCAGTTAAAGAGCTCTGTATCTGCATCATCAGTTTTAATGGGCTTTTAAACATTTATCTGTCACTATCAAGTAGTCTTGTATATTCTACCTGTAACAGCCAGAGTCACAGTTCTTTCCAATTGTGTTGTTAGGACTATAGTAAGAACTGGCCAAGCAGTCCCTTCAGAACTAACAGAATATGTTTACAATGTGGAAAACTTAAAGAGTGAAGAAACAGTAAGGTACCCCAAAATACTAGAGTGAGAGACAGGAGACATGAGGCTTCACTCAGCCCTTCAAACCAACTTTCATCCCAGTGCAACTTGCTATGTCTTGTGGTTTATGTGAGGAGGACTGTTGCCTCCACTCAAGCTGTAGCTTCCCTAGAGCAGGCCCCTGCAATCCTATGGGTAACCACAGGGCCATCTCTCCCCTAATCCTCCCTCTTTCCCAAGAACTTCCTGGAATTCTCCTTTCACCCTTCCTGAAAGTTGCTTTCCACATATTCATTAAATTACCTGATTTCTGCTTTTTCAATACTATTTTGCTATCCTTTCTGCACTGGTCAGTTGTCTACAAACACCTGATGTAATCCTCTTCCCTATGTGTGTGGTGTTATTTTTTTTTTAACCTTTGAAAAATTTAACCCCAGAAGTACATTGCATGTGAATGCCATAATGCTGATCAACTCCAATAGATTCTTTAACTCTTAGTCAATTTGTTTCTCAGTTTCCATTAAGGGTCCATACTAGATGAATGAGTATGGTTTTCTTAGGGAAGTTGACTTTCTTGGCGATGGTGACTAAGAAGCCATAGCAGGCATGCTGACTCTAAAATGACAGCATTATGGCTCAGTTGAAGTTCTTAGACTTTAAACTCAGAGAAGTCAATATATGACTCAAATCAAAGATCAGTGCGTGAGAATATAGTGCTTACTGATGCTAAGTTTCGAAGTTCAAAGGCAAGCTAGTCTAAATCTGTGATGGGCAACGCAGCAGATGCCCTGTCCAGCTTCCTGTCAGAGACCAGGTTGGTTTTATGCTTTTGTCCGCTCTGGGATTCTGAGGTTCTACAGCATGCCCACACATACCAGGGAATTGTCCCCATCTAGTCCAATTAGTCTCCAACTCTATTTTGGAAACACCCTCCTCTAGACACACTCAAGGTTGGGCTTTACCAGGTCCCCAAATGAGGCGATGGTCCCCAATACAACAGTGCATGCATCAGTCGCTTCCTTAAAAGTCAGTGTTTTATTCTCTCTCTGTCTTTGTCTCTCTCTGTGTCTGTCTGTCTGTCTGTCTGTCTGTCTGTCTCTCTCTCTCTCTCTCTCTGTGTGTGTGTGTGTGTGTGTGTGTGTGTGTGTGTGTGTGTGATATGCATGGATGTGTGTGGCTGCACACATGCCAAGGTTCATGTGTGGATATCAGAGGAAGACTTTTGGGAGTGATTTTCTCCTTCCACCTTGTTCAGGCGGGATCTTTCCTGTTTCTCCTGTTCAGCATATGCCATACTAGCTGGCCTGTGAGCCTCCATGCTGTCCTGCCTCCCATCTCCCCATAGGAGTGCTGGGATTAGGAATGTCAGTCACAACATCCAGCTGTCTGTGTGTTCTTGGGATGAAACTCAAGCCATCAAGCTTGTACAGCAAACATTTTTACTTGTAGTGCAGTCTCCCCAATCCCAATCCCTATTGTGCAACTCTTCTGCAGTAGGGATTGTGATTTGAAGGTATTTCAGTTTTCAGGGTTTCAACATTCAAGGTTTCAAACTTTGAGATTCCAATGCTGAGTATTTTTTATTTTTATATTTACTTGTATTGATGTGTATAAGTGTTTGCCTGCTTGTATGCTTTTATACACAATATGTGTACAGTGCCCACAGAGGCCAGAAGAGGGCACTGGATCCCCCGTAACTGGAGTTATAGATGGTTGTTAGTCATCATGTGGGTGCTAGGAATCAAAACTGGGTTCTCTAAAAGAGCAGTCAGTGCTCTTAATCTCTGACCCACCTCTAGCCTCAAGTATTTTTAGACTTGGGGGATTTTGACCCTTGATTTCAGCATTTAGGAGTATGATGTTCAGCTTGGTGCATCTTAAGCTTATCCTGAGCTCCACAATGAAACGAGAAAAGTAACAGAAAAATGAGAAGTGTCTATGGAAGATACAGAGAATGAAGAAGAGAGGCTAGTGATGTGCAGACCTGCACAGAGAGGCTTCCAACTACTGTCCAGAGGTCAAGGAGTTCAAAGATTCAACAGTGTCACAGGAGGAGGCTGCCTTGTCCTCACTGAGGACTTCCAATGTGGTGATAGGGTGAGTCAGAAGTGGAGCAGAGCTAGCATATAGATTGTTCTTCTCATACTTAGATCAGGAAAAAAAACTGAAAGCCAGGCACAAGAGATTTTTTTAAAAATCTGTTTCTTCAGATTTGTAATTTAAATAAAGTGTACATAAAGATGGACCAAGATTCTTAAATCAATCATGCTCTATTTTCTTATGATGTCTTTCTTAGCATCTCTGAGTCATTATCTAATTCAATTTCTAAAGACAGGTAAATTTTAGAGGATTTTTCAATTTTCTCATGACACTTTTTTAGCTTTTAGATGTGACTGTTAGATGAAAAGAATTAGACATGCACCCCCACACCTTACCTCACATTCAAACAGGACACAAAATCTCAGAGACGGCATCAGCAAACTTTGAGATGCTTCATTTCAAAATCTAAGTTATGGGTGTTAGACTTCCCCTACAGTGACAACCATGTTTTGTTCACATTTTGCATGTCTTTATTTATTTGTTGGTTTGTGTGTGTATGTCTATGTAAGTGGGTAAATAGCATTTTATGGAACAACTGTGGAGGTCATAGAACCACTTGAGGGGTCTTTTCTCTCATCATGTGGGATCCAGGAATCAAAGTCAGGTCATTAGGTGTGGTAGCATGTACCTACTGAGCCATCTTTCCAATGCCTAACATGTCATTTAAAATCACATCTTCTGCCCTGGAATATTAATAGTAACCATCTATATATCAGATTTGAGAGTTTTATTTTGAGACTGTGCAGATGTTTATTAGGAAAGGGAACACACATATCCATTTACAAGGACTACTGGGACACTTGGGGTCCTTGGAACTGAGAATGCCCCTCCTCTCAACACCTGTCTTCTCTAGGATCCATCCTAAACTTAGTTTGGGCTCATTGGAAAATTTGGGGCTTTTAGTATTTTTTTCCCCTGGAAACCATGTAACTACACTGACTGGACTCTCTGTTTCTTGGGTTCTCATCTGCTTATCCCTGTGGGCTGTGGACAAGCTTCTGCTTAGTCATTTATGTACAGACCAAAGTCTGGGTATAACTCCCGGATGTGGACATCTTGTGCCACACTTAGCTTGACCAGCTGCATTTCCTTACATCCTTAATAACATCGTTCTTATGGACCAGGGAGATATGGTCCTCCAATTTGCCCACATTTAGCCCTTATGTAATTAATTGAGAGATTCCCTTAACCAATGTATCCTGCTTCTCGTTCATTTTTTGAATAGCCGGGTGAAAGGACTCTTCAAAGGTCCCATCAGGCTATCCAGACTTTGGAGAGAGTGAAAGAGATCAGAAGGCCTCAAGGCAAGTTCAATTCATCTGACTAAGTCCTCCTGAGCCCTGGAGTATGATGTTTCCAGGCTAGGGTTGTCTGTAGTGCGATATGATCCAGAGCTGGGGTTGTATGACAGCCACAGTTTTGTTAAATAACTAGAAATCAGATTTGCATTTTAATAAACATTTATATGCTGATCATTTTTTGTGCTGGTTATTAAATCCAGAAAGAATCATAGTGTTTCATTTCTGAAATATATAGTGAATATTTAGTTGTATTAATAGGTGTCTTTGTTTTCCTTGGCCTTCTCTGACCAGTTGAAATCACAAGAAAGATCTACTCTGATTCTGTCTTTTGCTTTAAAAAAGTTTTCTTTTAGTGGAGCTGCAAGCATGCTTATATACTGAATTATGAGAATCGCGGCATGGAAGAATCAGTGGTGTGGAACTGAAAAGGGGTGAATGCCAAAGAAAGAGATTCAGGGCTCAAGTGAAAGAAGGGCGTCATTGACAAAGGCAGATCATGCCATCCTTCATAACAGAGAGCATAGCTTTGGATACAGGGCTCACAGCTCATGACAGGAGGCTGAGACAGCTACACTTCCACTGACTTAAAAAAAGAGAGTTAAACTTTAGCGTCAGCCACATTAGCAAGAGAAATGTTATAGAAAGGAGGTTGGGCACTTGAGACTAAAAGAGTCATTTTGGAGAGAGAAGTAAACTACAGAAGTATGGTGGGTTGGAACTTGGTGTGGTCACATGCATATATTCTCAGTATTTAGGAGGCTGAGGCAGGAGGATTATAAGTTTGCAACTGGCCTTAGTAGATAACAATGGTTATTGTGCAAACTTAGCAACCTGCCTTCAATTTCCAGAATTCCTGTAAAGATGGAAGGAAAGAACTGACTCCACAGGATTGTCCTTTGACCACACATGAGCTGAGGCATGTACATGCCCACACCCACATCATGTATATACATATCATAATAAAATTTGAACATTTAAAAAAAGAATGATGGAGACTTGTGGTTATAGTTATGATTAATATGACCTTACAGTTATGATTAACAGCACTTACTATTTTCCTTTAAAAAGAAAAAGCCCAAAGATAAACTTGTAAACACCATTTAGTTAGTTTAAATGATGATTAGTTTAAATTCATGCACCAACTTAATAGGTAGATGGAGTAGTGAAGGTCACCATATTCACGGGAGAGCATGGTGTTTATTAACATAGATTTTCAGAGTCACAAAACTCTGCCCCTACGCATGATAGGCCCCAGACCTTGCAAACTGTAGGTTTCACTGTGTAAAGTGGAGATTAATCCATGGTGTTGCTGTAAAGATTGTGTATGTGGTACAATGGGTTGAGCACTGACCATGGGTAGCCAATTAATGACAGCCATTCTTTTTTTTTTTTTTTTTTTTTTGGTTTTTCGAGACAGGGTTTCTCTGTGTAGCTTTGTGCCTTTCCTGGAACTCACTTGGGAGACCAGGCTGGCCTCGAACTCACAGAGATCCGCCTGCCTCTGCCTCCCGAGTGCTGAGATTAAAGGCGTGCGCCACCACCACCCGGCGACAGCCATTCTTATTACTCATAAAATGGCTGGCTGAGGTTACAAAAGCTTCAGTTCTCAATTTTGCTTTAACCTATGTGTTTCTAACCTGCAAAGTGGCCCAAAGCAAGGATGAAAAGAAAACAAGGTACAAAAAAAGGTTTCCTTTAGCTTCATTTTTTGTAAACATTTGTTGGGCTGATGTATATGCTTTCTACTTCAGGGATGGTACTGATAATCAAATGAATAGCAACTGAAGTGATCACTATTTACAATGTAAACAATAATTATTATCATTGGTGTTTCCTTTAAGTTGAGATGGACTTCACCCTCATAATATCTTAAATATCAAGTTGTTTTATAATAACATAAAATGAAAGGCCAATAAACTGTAGTAAAAATTACTTATGGTCTAGAAAGACAACTCAGTCAGTAAGGTGCTTGCCTTGTAAGCATGAGCATTTGATTTCTATCCCCAGAACCCAGATTTAAAACAACAATAAAACACCAAATATGTTGGTACCCACTTGTAATCCAAGTACTAAAGAGACAGACAGGCAGGTTCTTCAGGTTGTAGACCTACACAGCCTAGCCTATCTTCTGTACTCTAGGCCAATGAGAGACTACTGTCTTAAGAAAACAAAACAAACAAATAAAAAATAAACAACAAGAAGGAAAAATACTTAAGATTGTTAAGATTGACCTCTGGCCTCTACATTCACAAAATGTACTTGCTTATCCGAATTCATACTCCCATCCATATTTGCATGCCCTGTACAAAATTGCTTACATAAAGTTAAGGAAAAATAAAGGTTATAAAGGTGGCTTGGTGGCAAACTATTTATCTAGTATAGGCTAAGCCCTGGTTTCAAGTCCTGACATTAAAAAGAGAGAGAGAGAGAGAGAGAGAGAGAGAGAGAGAGAGAGAGAGAGAGAGGAGTAAATAGAAGTTAGTCTGCAATCAACACATAACTGCCTCTTTAAGTCAGTTTTACACATCACATGAGTTCAGTTAAGATTTTATTAACCAACTCAAAGAACATTGCTGCACTTAGTTTATTGATATTTAGAAAAATCAACAGACCCACCTTCAAGATCACCTAATGATCTAAACATAGAGCTCTGCTCCTGGTACAAAAGCACAAGACATAGTCCAGACACGATAAGCTTATGTCAAATGGTAGTCACATATCATTGGCCAAACAATATCAATTCAAAAAAGAGAGAAAATCCATTGCTAAAGCTGACGTCTATTGAAATAATCTTATCTAAATTGCAGAAACAAAGATTCGTTTACAATGTGCACTTTGCAGAGGGAGTTGAAGTCATCCCTAATCTAACCAGCAATGACAGAGGTCTTGATAGAGGATGTGCTTTGTTCCTTCTCTGTCTTCCTTCTTGGCCTTTTTGATGCTTGAACATTTAAGAAATCATTTTAAGGAGGAAAAAAAAGGGTAAGGCACAGAACATTTAATGATGGCAAAGCATGCAAGCACTCTCCAAGATTTCCTGGTGCTGGCTGTTTGATCTTAGTCTGTCTCTTATAAGATCAATGTTAGACAGAGGCACACCTAGTTAAACACATAAGAAAAATGCTTTAATAATAATTCTTAGAAGCACAAGAAACATCAAGTTAATCACAATTGCTTTGTAAAAAAAAAAATCAGTGTAAGGAGATTGAAACGAAACTACAAATGAGAGTTCTCTAACAGCTAGGACCGGTTGATGCTCTTAAAACCCTAGAGCTGTCTTTGTTCTTTAATTGACTCCTTCACGGATGAGGGAAAGCTCAGCCCCTCGTCCCTGCTGTTTGACACCTCTGTGAGCTTTTGTGCTGTTCCAGTCATGTTCCTACAATGCTGGCAGAGAAACTGAGCAAAGCACAGTCAAACAAGAGGAAGCTGCTTTTGCCGCCGCTCGCTGCCCACGCGGACCTGCAGAGACTTCAGGGACCAGACAGTCCCACCGCCGCCAGTGATGCCGTTGTCCGTGACTGTTCTGTACTTGGGGTTTCGATCGCTGTGGAACAATACCTTTAGCTTCCTTCGCTTTCTTTTCAGCCCTTATGTATTTTTTTTTTTTAAAGTGAGCTCAGGGTAGAGATTCTAAGAAACAGCAGGAAAAAAAGGAAGTTGTCCAGGCAGCGAGTGATGTGGTTTTGCCTCACTGAAGACAGGCAGCCTGAAAGCTCAGGCTTTCTTTCGCAGACAGCCTGATTTTCCTCCGAGCCCAACAACCTGTCCCGACCTTTGATTTGCCTCCAGGGCACAATGGAACTTCAGTTCATGATTATGATACAGAAAGATTTAATTTACATCATTTTAAGTGTGTCAAACGCCCATGATGGATGAAAAGGTGTCTTCATAAAAACAACAACAAAAGCCCTCCTCACACATCATATGAAAATCTCAGTTTGTCTGTAACTTACTATAACTAAAATAGATATACTTTACTTCAAAAGATACACTTACCTTAAAATGAGTTTTGTGTATTTAACCTCATTTAAGCTTCACAATGTTATGTAACCCAGTGAAGGCTAATCCTGTTCTATTTTATAGGAGGGAAAGCAGAGTTTCAGAGGGATTTAACAGTTTCCCAGATACCATTCTTCTGGGAAGCCAGCAGCATGGACTTGGGGAGTCAAGCCCAGGTCTTCTATTGCTAGATCAATATTCTTGCAAATTATATGCTGATGAAAATGACCTATGTTGTCCTGGTTTTAATAGCATGATTTTATTTTTTTAATCAGTAGAAAGTAGAATGATTTCTTTAAGGGAGGCAAAGCCGTGAATGGTCTGTACTTCAGAATAAATTTTTCTCACCTGGAACTTTGTATTGGAGGCACTGAGGGATACAGTGCATGTTGTCCTCAATTATATCATGGTTATGAATAATTTATCACATGTTGTAAGTTATCTCAGAGCTTTGCTTCATTCTCAGGGCTTGTGGCTGAAGTGTCATTCAGTAAAGCCAAAGAGAGGTGGGAAGACTGCCTTCTACGGGCACTTATTTCTAGAATGTGATCCAAGGTTAGCCCAAGTACATCACAGTACAGTAATATTTGTACTCAAGACTCATGCTACCATAAGAACATAAATTAAGCTTAAAATTTCTTAGAAAAAAATGTAAGAGATTGTTGGTTTGTGTAGGCAAACTGCAGAGAGCAGGAAGATCTGGAACCCAGAGGGTGTTATAACAGCTCTTCCATTTTGACACGTATCCCTCTACCCATTGACCTCACCCTCAGAGACTGGTTTGTGTTTCCTCGAGGGTCCTGGTTACAAACACTAATGAAGCTCATGCTCGAAAATGTTCACTTTGTCAGTGAAAAGAAAACATCAAGCCAACTCACTAGTGTACTTCTAAAAAGTGTATGTGTGTGAGTGTGCTTGTGTTTGTGTGTGTGTGTGTGTGTTTGTGTGTGTGTGTGAAACAGACGTCTTCCTATCAGAGCCAATCAGAACAGAGGTCCTCCCGCCAGCTTTGAGAACCCCATGTGCTCTTTCCTCCACTGGATTCACACTGAATAGCAGTACCATTTGCTCCAAGTATTTGGTTTTATTCTTTTAAATATAGTGACATTTCTTCATTAACTACCCCTTTTACATAGATTTTCCCAAAAGATATGGAATGTATCAGAAATGAATTATCCTCAGAAAAGAGTAAACCCTAACAAAGAAAGTTAATTGTTTCAGTAACTGTAAGACTATGCTCCACAGAGAGACCTCAGGAGCTCTGATCCTTATCCTCCTTTGTCAGTCTTATGGGCCAGGGGTACATTATCCAGTCCACTCATCTGAAATGGTACAACATTGCTAATGTCTTTCTCTGAGTAATGTGAGGATTATGGAAGATTATTCCACTACATAGGTAAAACAATGACACAAAGCAAAAGTTCTAATAATAATCACTTGTCCTATTATCATTGAAAACAAATGCTAAAACTCCAACTTGGGACAGAACTTAACATTGATGAGGGTCACAATTACTAAAGACTAGTGGCATTCTGAGATGTCAGAAACTAAGGCAAATCATGATGTGTGCTTAAGCCTCCTCCTCACTTCCATGCTCTGAGGTAGTTAAAATACAACAAAATTAAGAGAGGTACAGAGAGATACAGTTGCTACCTCATCCTCAGTGATGGCAAATAGAGCTTGGATGTGGGATGACTGTGCACGTATGTCCTCAGGAAGGCTTTCATCTTCTGAAAGGAAAGTGTTTCCCCTTGTTGAATACATCCTAGAATCCCAGTTCAAGCATGTTCAATTATGGCAGCAAGACTGACCTTTAACCTTGCCTGTTGTCAGTAAAATAAGTGTGGACTATTAGTACTCAATACGTTGATCATCTGTCACTAAACTCAGAATCCTGTTTTTATTTCACATTTTCTTAAAAACATAATGCATAATGGCTTGCCTTGAAATTTACCATATGTCAACAAATTTCCTATTAAGTTAATTCCTTCTTCTCCATGTATGTCTGATTTACCTGATTCTCCCAGAGAAACGCTTTTGCTTCTTTCACTATTAGTACTCTGACTTCCACCTTCTCATTACAGCTATGAGAAGTAATGATAAATCCATATAGCTCTCTATTTTCTCATCTCTTTATTTCCTTAACTCTTTCTGTCATCTACCTATCTACCTATCATCTCTCATCTATGTCTCTATCCATCTACCTATCTACTATCTACCTATCATCTATCAACTATCTATCATCTGTCTATCTATCTATCTATCTATCTATCTATCTATCTATCTATCTATCTATCTATGATCTATTATCTATCATATATAGCCTATTATCTTTCTCTCTCTCTCTCTCTCTCTCTCTCTATATATATATATATATATATAA